>JAJHUR010084477.1:0-11294 GCA_027495735.1 Lutjanus campechanus
TTGCCTCTCTGCTCTCTACCTCGCGGTGAGTCCGGGATTAATTTCTTATCATGTGAAGGCCTCTTAGATAAAGTCACCAAGCTGCTATTCTGCACATTGTGGCATCCAGGAACACACATGCATGTGGTGGATGAGGCATAACTGGTTAGACAGCAAGCAGCAAACTATCATCAGCTTTATCTGTGGCTCCCGAGCGAGCAGGAGAACCGCCGAGGATACTGCGCTGTACATTTTTATACCGCTGGAGCAGCAGGGGCGGGGTTATGCTGAAAAGGCGGCCGCGTGTCATCACGCGGCCGCCCTTTCAGACACGCCCATAAAATCCTGAAACACAGAAATCTTGAAACACAATCTTAAGTCTAGCTCTACAATTCCGTTCTAAATAGTTAGGGGGCTCTTTACACGTTTTGAACAATACATTTATGACGTATATAATGTGTTTAGAAGAAAATGGCAGAATTCCCTTTACACGCTCTTTAAGTTTGTAGCTAGTTAGCAAACAATATAATATTCTTTCTTATTTGCTTTTTAGCTACCTAGAAAATGATGTAACGTTTTGTTTTAGTTAGCTAGCACTAACACTCTTCTTGTACTTAGAACACTCCTATGTAAAAAGATTTCTTTCTTCTTATCCAAGCTTGCATGTGACCTGTGATTAGTGGCTGGTGATTAGTGGCTGACATACATCAGGTGTGCATCTGCTCACAGAGGGTTTCATCAACCACTGCTCCTGGCACTCCATTCATGACTTGACAAAGGCCCTGTGCTGGTCGAAACGTTGTCGAATAAATCCTGTGCATTTGGAGCTGAGTGTGCGGCGTTTCTCTCTCCTTCCTTAGTTAGCTAGCAAACATTTAACAAATTGTTAAGGCAGTGGTTTCCAAACTTTTTTTGGCATGCCCCCCTTTCAGAAGCCAAAAAAATTCAAACCCCTTCCCACCCCACAGTTATTATCAATAATGGGGGAGGCAATGATTAAAAAATGGCTGAAGTTGAATTTTAGCAAAATAAAGGTCAGCAGACAGAGAGCACAACAGAGCTCTTCTTATCTTTAAAAATGGATTTACACATTTTAAACCTAAACTCTGATTAGAGCTAATCTTACATTAATTTAATCTTGCAACGTGCAAGATTACACTGCAACCCAGTGTAAGCATATGTAAATTATCTAAGTGTGTACCGAAGCTGAAGGCTGCATACCTGTGTTCTATGCTTTCACAAATTTGCATCTATCTTAAGCACACACACACCCACACCACACAGTAACCATAGCTGCACATCGCATAAAACAAGTGCAACATACGGGAAGAAAAGAGCACCTCCAATGATCCATCAATTCCCATTGGTTTGGTGAGAGGGGGATTTATTGACTGGCAGAGTAAATTCAAGGCTTACTCACTGTCAACACAACCCAAGAGGCAGTCTGCTGGAAAATCTAGTGCTATGGTGCCAGGTCGCTCCACATAATTCCCCTGTAGGGCTGCTGTCTGTGATGAGCCATGCTCAGTGTGGTTGTGTGGCTGCTGAAAGGCCTGTCATTACAGCTGCACCCTGTGACAAGGCAGCCACATCCAATCCAAATAAGATCCCCTCTGACAACTAGTTGTCCCATCTAAACCCACTTATCAGGACAGAGGATTTGAATAATATCTCTAATATGTATTACGCATCAAACTAGCTATCACATGATCTGATGAAAAAAAAAACAACTATAAATATCAGCCAATGCCAATAGTACTATTGACCTCTTGTTAGAACTCTGGCATCAGCAAACAGCTCTGTCCATATCTGAAATTATACACATGATTCAGTCTGACATTTAACTGATGATGTGCACTGTTTCTGAACGGAAACTTTACTTTGGATTCCAAGCAGTGGCTGGATATCTGCCATTGGTATTTTAGTAGCATTAGTCATAGCATTGCCATTGTTATAATCCCAGTATTTTATTGTCTGTATTAAAATATTATGTGACTGTAGACCAACGTGCAAAACACGTGTTTTGCAGATGTAGATCGCATTCATTCATCCACTAATGTATATTAGTTTGACTTAAATATTATGATATATTTCTAAATAATGTGAAAAACATTTTCGTCTGCATGATCTATTAAGGTTTGCATTTGGCTGGCTCATATGCTTGTATCTGGCAAATGGAGATTGCATAATTAGGCTAAGATCTGTCTTATTTTAATATTGTAGTTTTGTCAGTGTTGGCTAATGCCAACATGTGGATTGTGCCAAACTCTGACAGTAGTGTTTGACTTGATAATGGTTATATGAGCTAAATATATGTGCTTGAGTAGCTTTATTTATACTGTCACATACACACTGATCAGCCATAACATTAAATGCACTGACAGGTGAAGTGAGAACATTGATCAGCGTGTTAGCACCTGTCAAGAGGTGGAATATATTAGGCAGCAAATGAAAAGTCAGTTCTGGAAGTTGATGTGTTGGAAGCTGGAAAAAATTGGGCAAGTGATCTGAGCAAAAATTTGTGATTGTTAGACAGCTTGTCTCCAAAATGCCAGCTCTTGTGGAGTGTTTCTGATATGCACCTAATACCTACAAAAAGTGGTCAGAGGAAGGACATCTGGTGAACCAGCGAGGACCGCGTCCCTTACGATCCCGCAGAGGACACGTCGTAGTGCCCATGCTGACTTTTGTCCACCACAGAAAGCTCCTACAGTGGGCATGTGAGCATCAGAACTGGACCGTGGACGAGGTGTTGACTTGGCTTCTAAATTTCCAAGATCTCAAACCAATCGAGCATCTGTGGGATGCGCTGGAACAACAGGTCTGATCAGTAGAGGCCCAACCTCGCAACTTGTCTTGGTGCCAGATACCACAGGACACCTTCAGAGTTCTTTTGAGTCTATGCCCTATGCTGTTTTAATAGCGCAAGGGGGACCTACACAATAATATAATACTTGTGTATTTTCTTTCCTGTATTATAATTTTTCATGTGCACATTTTCTTACCATGCAAGCATATTGTCTCTTTTCCTTGGTAGGATGTTCTATCATACTGTCATGCTTTGCCTCTTTGCAGCGGACGGTCAACAGGTTTGTTGTAACCATGTGATTGCTGTAGGATGGAAATATGCCTGTTTAATGACTGGAGCTGCGTTCCCATCTGTTAGCAAATTGTAGATTCAAACATGGTGTGTTTGCATGCAGCATTACATAACCCTGTTGCTCATGCGGCATTTCACGGACCTCGGCTCAGTATTCATCTCATTTGGCTGCTTTTATGTTCACCTCTGGTCCTATTCTACAAAATTTCAGCAGAACAAAGAACCCAGGTCTGGACATTGGATACTAAAATGCTGTCGGATGATGGCACTGCTGATACACGTACGTATACAGTCTGTGTGTGAGTGTAACTTACACTTCCGCTGTAGGACGAGGCTTTGAGGGCAGCTGACTCAGTCTAGCGAAGAGATTTGACTCGCGTAAATAAACCTGTTCTTCTCTCTTGTCTGTCCCTTCCTCTTTCTCTCTCACACTCTCCCTCTTTGAAATCAATCAGTGATGGTCCCTCCACCCCCGACTGATGTGATGGATCTATTATTAATGAGGGCCCTTAGCACTAAACTAAATTTAGTGCATAAACTCCACTTGGAGAGCTAGAGAGGGGGGATCAATAGGATGGCAGGGGCCACAGCGAGAGTCTCATTTAGCTCTTTGGAAATGCAGGATGTGGAAAGGCTGACCCTGAGTGCAAATGTGCCTCCTGACTAAAAGAGAGCTTGAGAGCGTGAGCAATAAAAAGAGCAAGAGGTTCTGACAATACAAGGCAAATTTCAGTGGGTCATTACTCTCCAATTGTTACCTTGTAGCTAATCTATATATGAGATAGGGGATCATTTACGGGGTGGCGTTCGGTGTAATTAGGTTTATACAAGCTCTGGGTTATTGCCTATTCAGCATAGCACTTGTGCTGCATGAATCACATCTGATTTGTCAGTCGCTGTGACATTGATACCACTTGTCTCCTGTCAGGAGCGTCAGAGCTATGATTACTCTCTTTCAATATCACCACACTGTTCAATATTTAATCATAGACCCTCTTGTATGGAAACGATCAATTACTCATACATAATTTTCTCCATAAGATGTGAGCAGAGAAACCATGCATTTGTTGTCTTTACGTCCTTTAGGAACAAGTCGATATACTGCTCTTAAAATAGATGCCTATTAGAAGAAACAAATGGGATTCAAAGAATGAAACATTTGCTTCATTACAGCTGTAGGAAGACAGCTTGGGTATCTTGTTGTGTTTGTCAGACTTCTTTTAGAGGTCGTACAATATACTATAATGCATAAGCTATGAGTTTGAATGTAACGCTTTGTTAAATGTGAGGTAAACAAAACACCTCTCACCAGCACAAGGGGATCTGAGGTGACTGTGTTTGTATTGGACAGCTCCCAGTTGTGTAAGTCAGTGAGTATAATAAATGCTGTGTTAAAAGAAGAAAAAATAATACATTTTAAAGCAAATGTATATCTTGTATAGCCATAGAGCATGCAAATGCAAATATGTGATCCTTAAAGGAAAACTTTTACCTCAGACCCTGAACACTCATAAAGTAAAGTGCACTATCAAAATTTATGGTAAGATAAGAACAACAAAAAAAGAGTAAAGACAACAATAATTCAGAGCCAGAGAAATAAAAAGAATTGATAAAAGGACAAAACAGCTGCATTCAAACACCCCAACTGACTAATGATAGAACAGATAAAAAAAACATGATGAAAGAGAATCATAAAGTAGTAACATAAAGATTTGTGGCAACATTAACTGATAAAGAGTATGGTCTAGACCTGCTCTATGTGAAAAGTGCCCTGAGATAAGTTCTGTTATGATTGTGTGCTATAGAAATAAATTAGAACTGACTCGACTTTAAGGCTGCGAGATGGGATTAGGTGATATGATAAAATTTTCCGACCAGTCACCGTCAGCCTGCATGTGTGAGAGCTTTGACTTCTCCATGTTGAGTATGCTACTACTTCAAAAACTTAAGTAAGACCTAATGACATGCTTAATTTTCTCGTTAACTCATTGTTAAACACACTTCAATCAACTTGACAGAGAAAAATAAATTAAACTCAGCAAAACCATATTTGTTAGTTTTTCCACTGTTTCCACTATAATGTGAAAATATTCTGGCTCTACAGGCACACCATTAAATCAGTAAAATAAGATGACAAAAACCACCCAAAAATAAATAACTTGCACTGGACTCAAGCCAGTTGGCGATTTATTTGTCCAATTGCTCAAGTCTACCGCATGATGTGTTCCTTCATTATAATGTTGTTTTGTCACATCTTTTTACTTGACCAAAAAATTGCAGCTTCTGTGATTTAGATATTGTCCTTGGCCATATTGCATTTTCAATAATATTCTGATTAATTGTGGAACCCTGCTTGACTTATTATGGGAACAAAAAGATGTCTAGCTAGTCAGGAGGAAGACTTTATGAAATGTGTTTTGAGGATATAAATATAGTGCCAGCAGACTAAACACTTAATAGAAGAACTGTTCCAAAGCCAAGGTACAGCAAACGCTCAATCGCCGCTTGATTTTCACCAGGACTCTGGCTGCCGGGCTCTAGTTTGGTCTGTTGGGACAGTAGGGACTTAAAACCTCAGTGATTTAATCCAGCACCTGGGCGTGTAAAGCCTTGTGTGTGGTTAGTAAGAGGTTCTAAGAGAAATTGGCAGCCAGTCCAGAGAAGCTAAAATCAGGGTGTTATGGGAAAAGTGTTTGTTTTTAGTGGCCTGGCTTCAAATTACTGCACAGTTTGAAGCTGAGCTGCAGCTCTAACATACGGTAAGGTGTTACATTAGATGAGGCACAATGGTCGTATTATGTTGTTAGTGTTGCTGAGGGAAAACATGGCTCTGATCTTTCAATAGAAGAAACAAACTTTACATTTTGTAGGGTCTTTTTCTTTGGCTTAGAACACACAGCTCAACTGCACAGACTAAATAGATTCAACATGTTGCACTTGATGACAATATTAAGAGAAGTATTGTACAATGGCTTTCACACCAAATATCTGAATTTCAACACTGTGCTCCCTTCCAATCCAATGAAAATATGATCTCCCCACCAAAACAAACATGAAGACTGGACAAATGCCTGCAATTTTTCCTTCTCTGTGCTACTCTACTCCAGTTGGCTTCTGCCGATCAGATATCTCTTCTGTTGATCTTTATTAAATTACAAAAGCACGTCAAGACTTCAGATTCACGTTGTAAAATTCAAAGGATGAATTGGAAAAAAAATCAACCATGGCCTTGATTGGCAAGAGACTAATACTCTTTTTCCATACACATGTACTGGCTTGTCTTGACTCATTTTGACTCAGCATGTCGGCGCAGCACGGCAGAGATTTGCATTTCTTTTTTGACTAAAGACTCGTTGACTGTAAAACAGTGAATAAACACTTCACCACAGGTTGGCTGCAGACATCACCGCAGCCCGCTTGGAGGTGGGTCAGGTGTGCTTTGGCTCTACTGTGAAGAAGGTCCATCTCCGGCGCAACTCAGCATGCTTGTTAAAAGCGGTAATAGTGATGCAGATCAGTGCAGCACAGTTTGACTCAGCGCAGCACAAGGGCTGATGGACAAAGCCCCATAAGGCCCTTAATCTAATAATGAAAATCAAAAGTCATGTAGTGGGACTTACGGGTTTGGCTATGCTTGAGTAAGATGTGAGTCACAGTGTTCCCGCTGTGGAAGTTTATAAAACTCATCTGAAACAAAATATTCTGGCCAATACCTAATGTGAGAATTGAAGTAACTTTTTACACAACCTTTTATCACTGCTACATCTAATAGCATGGTTCTATGCCATGCCGAACTGACTTGTAAAATTGAAGTAGGCCAGTAGTACACCCAAGACCCGGTAAGTACAAAAATACTGGTGACAATCTTTTCCTTCAGTACTGAACTACGCTTCTTCAGCTTATGAACATCACTGACATAAGGATAGGCCAACTTTAGACCACCATCAGAGGTGAGCCGACAGCTTTTAAATGCAAAACCAGTGTGGCCATATCAGGTGTTTAAGCTACCACTAATGAAGATGCTAACAAGCTAACAGACTAGGAACCTATGCATCTAGTGCTGCTGTTACAATAACAAAGCTGGGGCAAGAAGTTGGGCACTTAAACAAAGTGGTGGATCAACTCTCCAGTAAACACACCGACCTTGAGGGACGCAGCAGGAGACAAAATCTGCAGATCTTGAATGTAAAAAAAGGGAGCCCAAGTGGGTAGCACAACTCCAAAAAGACGTTCTGTCCCTGGTGGAACATCCGCTTATCGACAGATGTCACAGAGCACTCAAGACCAATCAGGATGACAGCGAACCTCCTTGCCCCTTCATTCTTAAAATGCACTACGTTCAGGAGCTGGGAGAAATACTATGGAAGGCGGCTGAGATGCAGCAGGTAACTTTCACTGGACAGAGGATCCTGACAATCCCAGACCCCAGCGGTTGTGAAGCAGCGTTGTTTAAAAGAGCAAAAGAGCCTGGAGTGAGGTTTGGTATGCAATACCCAGCCAAACTATGGGTCAGTGTCAACGGCAAAATTCAGTATCAAAATACTGTATCCTCAGTTTTGAAAACAAAGTAAATGTCACAATATGCTTGATGAGATGGGACAGGGAGTAGTGTAAGAGTGAGTGGGTTCAATGACATTTCCCTACTTCCTCAAATTCAGACTCATACAAAGTGACTGAAGGCCAATTTCGCCGTCTGCTCACAGGGCCGGCAGTGATTACAATGGCAAATGTATCATTCAGCTTTAGCCAGGACCAAAGCGTGGAACACAGCGAGCTTTTACCGCAAGTCAGTCTTGGGAAAGGGAAGCCTGGAACAAATTGTAAACAGAGACGGGGGACAACTGAGGGAGGTAAATGTAGAGGGGGTGAGGGGTGGAGGAGGGAGAGGAGTGATGAAGGGGAATGAGGAGAGGAAAAAAGGACCAAAGGAAAAGATTCATTTACCCGCCAGTGTATAAAACAGCCACAACGGTGGGGACTGATAGTGACTGAAATATCAAAACCGGTAGTCTGCTGGGTAGGCTGGGAAGTGGCTGCCGCTGCTGTTTGATCCATCACACAGCCGCTTGTTTTTTTACTAAAAGCTTTGGAGAAGCCTCTGGGTGCCAGGGAGAAGTGAAACAAGGTGGAGAATACATCCAATATCTCTCTGCCTCCCTCTCTCTGTCAGTTTGTCTCCCCACTTTTCTCTCTGCCTCTCATCTTGTACAAATTGTAAGAACTCCTTTAGGCACAGCGGGATAAGAAAGTGTGCATTGCTGGGACAGGATGCGTGAAAGCATTTGCTCTGTCTATGAATGTGTGTCTACCTGTTTCCTCTCGGATAAAAGTTTGATCTTCATCTTGCTCGCTGTATCACAGACAAACAGGGAGCATCTTTTGAGGGAGTGGGGAGTAGTGGGAAGTGGAGAAAACGATTTATCCGTCTTCTCTGTGGCAAGTCTCTTGTGCTTGGGGGTGAGCTGCCTCTGAGGAGGGAGGAGATCAGTGAGCAGAGCCTGCAGCGGAACAACCCAGTGCTGTCAGCCTGGTTACCACCTGGAAGCCAACCAAATGGAGGCATCACCAGAATCCAGAGCTGTTTCCTCAATCTGTTGGACTCTACTTGTTGACTCACTTTCAGGGGTGTATTTAGTCATTTTGGTGCCTAAGGCAAACACGGGCATGAGGCCCTCCACCTTGCCTGCCCCCCACTCCCTTGAATTCACGGTGGAGTGCTGATGATGAATTAAGGAGTCTCACAGCCTGAGGGAAGAAGCTGCTCTGTGGTCTGTTGGTATGACAGCAGATACTGGTGTATCTCTTGCCAGATTACAGCAGAGTGACGTGGCTGTGGTGGGTATTGTCTTTTAGTAGCCCCCCCCCTTTCTGAGCACCCCTCAGGTAGCTCAGCATCATTTTTCAACAGCATGCTGAGCTGTTTGGGTTACACAAGTTGGCTACTGTCTTCATACTGTCATTTTTGCCAGTACACATTAATATCATGGAATAGTCTGAGTTAATGGGGAGGCCCTGAGACACTCATGATTAAGCATTCTGATGCCATTTTAGTGTAACAATTTTTAGAAAGACACAATTACTTAGCAAAAAAAAAAAAATCTTAACCACAAATTTTGACTGCTAAAGCTTTTTATGGGGACCTTGTGTAGCTGACTAATGCAAGCTAATACCAATGCTTAAAGTCCTTGATTCAGCTAAGAGGTCCGTCTCCAGTGGACTGTTTCCATCTGACACATTTTAAAACAAGAACCCTATAAAATGTTCCAAAAGTTACTTAATGGCTGAGTTCATGATATAACGTGAATGGTAAAAGACTGAGGCTGAAGCTAGCTTACATCCCAGCAAACACTGGTCGGACAGTGAAATCAGACACATATGTATATGATCGATGACAGAAGCACACTCTAACATCAGACAAGGGAGCACAGACTAGATTGGTGACATAGGTGTTGAGACAGCCAGCCAGATAGTAAGATAGCAATAGTTAGCCAGAGATGCTAACAATTGCAACGTATGTTAGAGCAGATAAAGGAAAGATGTAATCATGTGCGTGGGGAATGGATTGGACATGGATTGGATATGATTGGACAGTCGCCGTTTGCAAGGAAGACTTAACAAAAGGTCAGTGGCCAACTTTTTTCCCAATGGTAAGTACCCCGCTCACTTTCAGATTTCTATGTTTGGTGGACTCAACAACCAGAGAAAGTGCAGGTCTTTTCTGTATCTGAGCAGCCAGAAATCAATCATCTTTCTATAAAAGACACTCACTAAAAGCTGACCCATTATTGATTTTTCTGTCTCAGTCAACTTTAATCACAACGACACGATGTACATAAAAGAAAAGTGGCTCTCAGCGTTAAGCCTTGAGGAAACTAATACATGGATTTGGCAACAGACTGCAATTCCTTAAATTTTGTGGATTTTACCGCTGATGCTTTAAATCAGTCAGATTTAATGAAACCCATTAACTCCCTGCAGCTCTGCGGGTAGTCAGCTAGATATTGAGGCTGAAATATCAAAAAGCTCAGAGTATATTTCAGCCCGTAAGTAAACATTGAACATGAGCCCAGGCACGTAAACACACACTACAACTATAATCACTTGAGTCGGGGAAGTTTTGCCAGGGTTTTGGACATATGAGCACTCCCTGGGGAGCCCTAGCTTAGGGAAGCTCATCGGGCTGCAGCAGAGAGTAACTCTATTTCTCTGTCTTTCTCTTCCTCCCTTCATCGTTTCCTCCCACCGGAGACCTCTGAGAGATTAACTACAGATCAGCTGGGAGATAGTACTGCAGAGACAGTGACTCACTAAACAGCATCAGAGAGAGGCACACTGTGGATGACGTGCGCTATATGTGTGTTTATGTGTCAGACAGATGAGGTATCACATGATTGAACAAATGGGTTAGGATGCACACAAAAGATGCTTTGTTGGATTTAGGGACCATATATATCATATTTAGGGTCAGTTGTATAAATGGGGAAATTCGCAAGGTTCTATGTGGATAATCAATGTTGATGGTAAATGTAGATATTTAAAGCGATAATTTTCCCAGTGCATACTACTAACAGAGAAAGCCAGTTACAAGGCTGGTTGCTTGGTGCTTATAAAAGTTACACAATATTGTCAAACAAATTAATTACTGCATTTAACTATTTCTTTAGACATAGCTAATTAGCTTCAGTGCATATTTATCAAGTACATTTACATACAGCAACAATACACATGCATCTTACAACAAAGCTAATGCTCACTGAGCTAGCACTGCTCAAGTTCTGCAAAAATCAACATGAACAAACCAGCTTGCAACCTACTACTCTCATTATTTTATTTTCTTCAAATATGGCATGACATTCATACAGTTTCTCTTGACTGTCCCTTAATATTATAACATTAGTTTAACATTGCCTCAGCCTGTGGGACACACAACATGCTGATGCCAAGTTCAACTGGCCTACAAAATAAACAGCAAAACGACATAAAACCTGGAAAAATTTTACAAATGATCATGGGTAATGATCCATCCTTGAAGGCTAAGTTCGGTTTTTTGACACCTGGACCTTATTGTTGGGATTAAATACGCTCGTAGACTCACCCAGACAATTTTGGTGGAGCTTGGAGCCGTTTTTGAGCAATTTAGATCCATCCGACGGCGTTTTTTCTCATGCCATAGCAGCGGACGGGGCCGGAAATCGAAGCCCCTAAATTAGACATT
>JAJHUR010084478.1:0-12698 GCA_027495735.1 Lutjanus campechanus
CTAATGCAATAATTCAAAATGTGTGTGAAAATACACTGATGAAAACATGACTTTTGTTGTGGAGACACTGTCCACACTTGAAAGAAGCACAGCCCCAGTCTCTTTAATCATCAGGATCCAGTCATGACATCAATGTCTCATATGCAAAACAAATTGAATATTGTGTCTAGGTTTCAGTGCGCTGATACGTGACTCTTTCAGTCTTGGAGTGACTCCAGTGGCCGATGTGCCAGATGAGGAGGAACGTTGCCAATCATTCAGAGATGAAGAGGGTTCATATTCTGTACGAGACAGAGTTCATAAACAGAGCTGTGACTTTATACACGCACCTGACGCCAACTGATGTCCTCTTCTTCATCTTCTTTGTGTTTTTTCTTCTTCGTCTTCTTTTTCTTCTTTGTTGTAATCTTCTTTGTCTTCTTCTTGGTGTTTGTCTTCTCCTTCATCTACTTTGTCATCTTTTTCGTCGTCTTCTTTGTCTTCTCTGTAGTCTTTTACATCGTCTACTTTCTCTTCTTCTTCATCTTCTCCTTCGTCGTCTTCTTTGTCTACTTCTTTGTTTTCTTCTTTGTCTCCTTTGTCTTCATCTTTTTCTTAGTTGTCTTCTTTGTACTTTTTTGTTTTCTTTGTCTTTTTTGTCATCTTTCTCACCTTCTACGTTGTTTGTCATCTTTGTCTTCTTCATCTTCCTCTTTGTTTTCTTTCTCTTATCCTTCTCCACTTTCTTTGTCTTCTTCTTTGTCTTCATCTTCTTCTCCTTCGTCTTCTTCATCATCCCCTTAGTCTTCTTGGTCTTATTTCTCCTTGTCTCTGTTCACTATATCAGAACTTATTTGAAAAAGGTGTTCTTTCCCTCCCCCCCCCCCCAAATCTTGCTGTTTCTATCAATCTCTACTAATGCAATAATTCAAAATGTGTGTGAAAATACACTGATGAAAACATGACTTTTGTTGTGGAGACACTGTCCACACTTGAAAGAAGCACAGCCCCAGTCTCTTTAATCATCAGGATCCAGTCATGACATCAATGTCTCATATGCAAAACAAATTGAATATTGTGTCTAGGTTTCAGTGCGCTGATACGTGACTCTTTCAGTCTTGGAGTGACTCCAGTGGCCGATGTGCCAGATGAGGAGGAACGTTGCCAATCATTCAGAGATGAAGAGGGTTCATATTCTGTACGAGACAGAGTTCATAAACTGAGCTGTGACTTTATACACGCACCTGACGCCATGTTCACCTTTACATACAAGTGAATACGGGCAGTTTTTCTCTTTCTTTCTTTCTTCTTTTTGTTCACTTTGAGGAGTAAAATTCATATCTCTGCTCCACTGTGGCTATTTTTAGACTGGCTCAAATATCAGGGGATCCTCGACTCTTCCTCCATCTCTTTTTTGTCTCTCTTTGCCTGTCTCCTCCACTTACCCCCGTTCAGTCCGATCTCACAGCCCTTTGCTCTGCTGTGTGAGGATGATCAATTCTCGGCCGTGGAAACACGTTTATGTACAGTACGATACAGTGTGTACCTATGTCCCTTTGTCCCCTCACATCGTGGTGACTCATATGCTCGGTGTACTCCGCCTGTGAAAATGGTTGTATAATATCTTCTGTGGCTGTGGAGGAGCCTGAAGGAGTCTGAAAACAATAACCCGCATGATGTCATAGTGATGTCATCAGGACTGGGCTTGAGATTTTTTAACTGAAAGCCTTTGTTTGAGTTTGAAAGATGTGGGTGTTTATCAGGAAGGGAGGGTGTATAACCAAAGACGCTATCGAGTTGCATCATGGGAAGTGCAGGATCCAGTGGTTTTAGAGCTTGAGCTAGAGACTTAGTCAGGATAGGTTGGCCACTTCAGAATCAGGGTTAATTTGGGCAAGAATCTTTAATTTATTTAAGTTATTTCACATTAACTCACATAGTCTGTGATTGTGTAGCAGAAGTCCAATAGAGTTTTATTTGTAGTAGACCAGGGGTCTGCAGCCTGCGGCTCTGGAGCTGCATGTGGCTCTTTCGTCCCTCTCCAGTGGCGCCCTGTGGCTTTAACAAGCAATTATTTAGCAAGGAAAAACAGATATGTTTTTAACAGTTTAATTTTCATTTATAATTTTTGCAGGCTTTAAGTTATTCTTACATTCTCCAAGTGTGAAAATGTGTAGCCTGCACACCAAATAGGTGGTGGCGAGTCTAAAGTCTCCTGGCTAGCTGAAAAAAGAAAACACGTCTTGGAGGAACATATAGAATTTAATAGTTGTGGCTCCAGATAGATTCTTTTTGGGGTTTTTGGCCCATTGATCATGTTTATTACCTGGCAAAACAGACTTTTTATATCTTACTGAGGTCTTCTGCTAAATTCAGCGTCATGTTTGAACTCTGTTTTAATATATCAGCAGTAAAAGTGTGTAATCTGTGTCATTAAGGCAGCTGAGCGTTATCTGGGAAACATCATGTTTATTCACATGGAGCTAAAAAAACTGAACTATGTTAAATGTTCTCTGAATGAGTCATAAAAAATCATAGATTATCTTTTATGAGGAGAAAATGTTTTGCTGTGAGCTCAACTCCGTAAAATTTAACAATATGTTAATGGAGCGTGGCAATGCACCCTGAATTTACACAGAACCTGAGCTACACTAACATTACCCTACTTTTAGTTCTAAAAGGGACTTAACATTACATCTTATTGAATCAATCAACTAACTCATGTTTACCTTGACAAACAGCAGGATGGTGTGTTTTCAGGTGTCTTTTGCACACATCTTTAATCCACAGGCGCTCATCTTAATTTGGAATGATACACTCAGTCTTACTTTCGGTTTAAATATTAGAGAAAAGTGTCCACAGAGAGGTCGTCCCTCCTCTTTCTTTTCTTTTCTTCCCACCTGACAGGCTGCTGGTGCAGATGAGATGCTGATTACTGTGATCTAATTGTGCTCAATATTTTTTCATTCACATCATCG
The DNA here is from genome assembly GCA_027495735.1 of Lutjanus campechanus. NCBI lineage: Eukaryota > Metazoa > Chordata > Actinopteri > Lutjaniformes > Lutjanidae > Lutjanus > Lutjanus campechanus. The sequence continues at coordinate 2,958 of JAJHUR010084478.1, forward strand.
TCATCATTTAGTTATGAAATAAAAGGACATCAACTAATTCTTATTGTCACAATTGTTGTGGACAAAATTAACACAGTTCAGGATCAGTTTGAACCATTTTTTATTTTATTTATCTTTATATTTATTTGTTACTTTGTCCCTCAACTCCATGGAAGTGCAGTATTCAGTCCCTCTCAGACCTTTTCAGATGACTGTCTTTTTTTTTTTTCTCTTTCTTGTGTCATGGAGCAGCTATTGTTTGTGGAGAGCCAGGGACAGCTCAGACACCGGCGGTGTTACTGACTAGAGGAGACGTTTACCGCCCTCCTCCCACTCCTCTTAAATACTCTCTATTTTCCTGCTGGGTGCTGGAGGGAAGGAACTGTCAGGTAGAGATTGGAGGGCTGCGTTGAGAAGAATCTGATCAGTGCGTGTTGCTGCGTGGGGGGGCTGTGCCCAGTGGCACTCAGGTGATCGCACCTTGTGTCTTTGTGAGGAGTGTTTTTTTTTTATTCCTCCCAGATTAAAGGTTGAGGAAAACTATAGACAGACATCAAAGTGCCTGTCTCTGTCCCTCCTCCTCCACTCCTGTAGGGAGCAGACACTCTTACACCACAGACCAGCTTCTGTATCGGCCCTCAACACACGCACACACATACGCAACACATTTGCATTTGGCGATGTAAGCACATATTTGTTTGCTTACATCGTCAAACTGCAAAACATCCAGACGCGTGCACACGTGCGGACCAAAGCTGCTGTTAATTTCCATTACATGTAGTGTTGAATTTTAAGCCGATGTCCTGTTTCCTCTCTCTCTCTCTCTCTGTGTGTGTGTGTGTGTGTGTGTGTGTGTGTGTGTGTATGGCAGCAACATTCCTGTAGTCTGTCCGTGTGCTTAGAAATACAACCTGTGTCATCCTGCCCTGCTGCTTCCACCCCACCTCCATTATTGTAATGAATATTTAGCGCAGTGTTGGCAACAAAGCCAACACTCATCCAGCCACAGTGTGCGGTGTTGCTGCATGGTAGCAGAGTAAAGACGGGCATCTGAGGAGCTTGTGGCAGTCAGGAGTGCCGTTCTGAATATTTGGACCAGCGAGGAAAATCTGGAGAAGGAAACTGAGGAAGGTTACAATGATGGATGATACACAGGGCTGGGAGGGTCACTTTAAAAATGTATTTCAATACAGTTACTAATTACCTGTTAAAAAATGTAGTCAGTAATGTAATCCAAGTAACTTGATTACTTTCCATTAATCTTGGATTACCTCATTATAAACTATGGTGAAATTGTTTGGCCCATAGTGTATTTAGGGCTGCAACTAACTATTGTTTTCTCAATTAATCGATTAGTTGTTTGGACCATGAAATGTCAGAAAATGGTGAAAAGTGTTGATCAAAGCTCAAGATGACGTCCTCAAATGTCTTGTTTTGTCCTCAAATCAAAAATATTCAGTTTACTGTCAGAGAGGAGTAAAGAAACCAGAAAATATCCACATTTAAGGAGATAAAATCAGATAATTTTTGTGTTTTTTATTTAAAAAAAAAAAGACTTAAAACCATTAATCAATTATTCAATCCTGACTCGGTCTTGTCAGTTGAGGGTATAAACATGTGGAGCACACAGACGTGTGTCTAAATTTTAAGTTTTTCCTGTTGTTTGGTCCATAAAATGTCAGAAAATGGGGAAAAATTGTCAAGATGTTGTCCTCAAATGTCTTGTTTTGTCCACAACTAAAATATTCAGTTTACTGTCAGAGAAGAGTAAAGAAACCAGAAAATATTCACATTTAAGGAGATAAAATCAGATAATTTTTGTGTTTTTTATTTAAAAAAAAATTCACATTTAAGAAGCTGAAATCAGAGAATTTTGTACTATTTTCTTGCAGCTCTAAGTGTTTTATGTTTGTTGTTCAGTTTATTAGTTTGTCCAGCTGTTCCTTCCTTTGTTGTGCACAATTTATTTATTGATTGATTGATTTAAAGACAAAAAATATTGAAATTTCCACCCAGTGAAGCATTTTGTCACCAGAGGCCATGATATAGTAATGGGTGCACTGTGTTTGCACTGTGCATGGTAGGATATTTATTTTATTTAAAAAAATCCCGCTAATAATCCCCATTTTTACTAAACGTAACAGTAATCTGATTACGTCTTTTTTTTTTTTACTGTAAATGTAATGGAATACACCTTTTTTGTATCCAGATTACATAATCCCATTACATGTAATCTGTTACTTCCCCAGGCCTGCTGACACATGACATGATACAGTGTCAGGTCGTCTCTGAGTGATAGAAGATGAGTGTTGTGTGTAATAACACACCTTATTTAATCATTTTTCCTTCTCGCTGCTCCAAAGGTGTCTTCCTCCGATGATTTAATCTTCATACCAGCAGAAACTGGGCCGGCAATATTTCATCGGTGTCGAGAGTTTGTTTGTGCGTCTAAGCAGTGCACCAATGAAATGAAAGGGGAACTGCTGACAGGCTGACCTCTGCTCCTACAGCTGCGACTTTAAATTCAGGATGGTTTGTTGTGGTGTCCCAGCGTCACAAAAAGTGCTGCCTTATGGATAAAGCTGGGAAAAGGTCTGCTCGGGCAGAGTTTCCCAAACTTTTTTTTTTTTTCCCCTTGGGACCATTGCGACCAAATTCACATTAAGTCTAATCAGTAAATCTTTGTCAGTTAATTTCTGCATAAATGACCATATTTACTGCCATTTCTGCATCATCTTATGTTATCTTGACGTGTGTTATTGAACAGACACGTAAATATTTTATCAATGAGAAATAAATGAAATGAGGTTGACTTAACAGGTCATCTCACTGTTTTTATTTCCTCTTATTAGGAAAACAATATAGGACATTTAGCCTGCTTCACAAATAAGTGTATTTAGGTGGAATCGTCAGGCTCTGGTTTTGTCCTCATCAGATTTAAACTCTTTATAAAAGCTGTACTGCAGATATTAATCTTTAACTTGCCGAATTTCCTCCACAGACCCAAATAAAATCTGTGAGCCACCTGTGGGTCAGGACCCAGTCTCTGGCGATGACTAAAGCCTCTCTCATAATGGACAAAAAAACCCCACTAACATCTGGCTTTTGTCTTCGGTGAGAAAGGGTAAAATCTGCATTCGTTTCCGGGACAAATGACTCTGCGGTAGTCACGGGTATTAATCGGCTCCGGCTCTGATCGGCAGTGATAAAAATTTCCAGCGCAATGCTCTGAAGGCTTGTTGCCTCCCGTCTCTGTTTAAGCAGGGCGTTAACATTGTTGTAAATTAGTCAGCAATGATTTTGAAAGAGAGATCTTGCTAATATGAGATTTTAAAAAAAAGTAACCTCTGTGACATTGTCCCTGACCTCCATGCTCTTTTCTGCTGTGTACCAACTCTCTCCTTTCATGAAGACAAGCATGACACATCTGGACAAAAAAAACAGAACGTCAAACTCATCTACTCACAGTGGGAAATTGGTTCTTTTTAGCAGGTTTACCTACATACATGTGCTAATTTTGATGTAAAAAAAAATACTGTGACTCAGAATCATGATTAGAGTTTATCTCTTCACTTTTTCCCTGAGGACACACGCATTAATACAAACACATGAAGACATGGAGACACATGCACCCACACTGTATTTACTGTATATAAAACTACACATAAAATTAATCCATCATGAAGATGTAATATTTAGTCAACAACAACCAGAGTCATTGCTGAAATATCAGACTGATGTCAGTCACCTACTTCAGTTCAAGTATTTCGAAGTGGGGCTTTTTAAAATACTGCAGCAGAGTGATCATCAGCTTCTATCTTTAATGCTTCAGCTGAACCTCCGGACAGTCATATGGAGATTCTGTTCAAAGTTTGATTGCAGACCTGCTGGGCCAGCCTACATTATTGAAGGACCAATAAAACTGAAGTGAGCTCCATCCTCCTGAAATGATTAAAGGAAATCAATAATGTTCAGTAACAAATGATTTCTCCCCCCCTGCTTCATAATTTTTATATATGTGCCAATTAATGATTATCTTCAATTAATGTCCCACACCAGGCAAAATGACACCACTGAAAGTATGCTGCATTAGCTAATAGTGGTTCAATTTAATGTCATACCAGTCCAGTATGACAATCAGTCAAACCCTCACAATTTTCCCAGGAGAATTCCCTTTTTCATCGCCCTCTCCCTGTTTCCTCCTATGTTCACAACTCTCCTGTATTTCTCCTGATTTATGTCAAACCTCCCACCATTTTTTCCCCCCTTCTTATCATCACGACCTGTTTCTGGCACTGCACAGTGTGTACAAACCCACCGACTCCAAACGTCTGCTGTCTCCACAACTCAAAAATATTCAGTTTGCTGTCAGAGAGGAGTGAAGAAACCAGAGAATATTCACATTTAAGAAGCTGGAATCTGAGAATTTTGACCTTTTTTTTTTTTTTAAAGGACTCGAAATGTTTAATCAATTATCAAAATAGATGCAGATTAATTTAATAATCGATTAACAATAGATTATTTGTTGCGGGTTTGTAGACAGATTTTATTAGTTTTTCCAGCTGTTCCTCCCTTTGTTGTGCACAGTTTATTAAATGATTGATTGATTTAAACTTGAAAAATGTTGAAATTTCCACCCAGTGAAGCATTTTTTTCACTAGAGGTCATGATAATGAATTGGAAGTTGTGTGTGCACTGTGGGATATTGATCTTTATTTTAAAAATCCAGTCATTAAATGACCCCCATTTTTACTAAATGTATCTGTTATCTGATCTTTGTTTTTTATCTCTAACTGTACCCTTTTTTTGTATCCAGAATACATAATCCTGTTACATGTAATCTGTTACTCCTCAAGCTTGTTTGATAATAAAGAAAACTTAGAAACATGCTGATTCAAGATAGACAGATTTCAGTTCTAGATTTACAAGGTGCATCTTTTTTTCTAATCTTTCTAGCTAAACTTTTGATGCAAATTGCAAGGATAAGGTTTTTAAAGTACCTTATTCCTCTGTGATCTGTGTATAGTACAATAAGTCCTGTTATTTCCAGAACACCTGCATGCATGTGTCCCTTTCACCTCACGCAGTATCTTTGCCTCCCAGCTCTCCCTCTTGCCTCATAGTTTCGCAAACCTCTGTCCCACGCCGGTCCAAACGGGCTCTGACCCCTCCGACATTGGCTGGATGTAACAGATGGTCGTGTGTTTTTAGGTTCCCAAATTACTAACAGAAAGTGCGGTCTCTATAGTTCAGTTAGCACGTAAGATTGATCGATTCTGGAAAAGGTCCCCTGGAGTCCAAGCTTTTCTGACAAGGTTAGAAGAAAGGGGGAGATATTTTTACATGTTGGGCTCATGCCCTCACTCAGAGCAGCTTGTGAGGTGTGCATTAGTAGATTAAGCTGATATGTGAGCTCCAAAATCCAGGGAAACAAAACCAACAGGTTCAAGGGTCGGAGTTGAAGCAAAGTTGCAATGGCATTAGTTTTATTGTGGTCTCACATAGCCAGATGTCTCTCCACAGCGCTCAGTGCTGGAGAGAGGTCTGACTCCACACGTACACGTTCTGCTATAGGGGATAAAAACACCTTGCATTGTCTCCATTTCTTTAAACCAATCACAAATGTCTTGGGCGGAGCCAAGCCCAGCATGCAGCGACTGTGCTGATGCAAACTGGGAACTTGTTTTGGTGGAACATTTGCATGTGGGGAGGCGAGCTCTGGCATTGAAATGACCACATCCCTGCAAAAGAAAAGGTAACAGCTGTTAGCTTGTTCATGTCCGTAACATTAGCGTCTGTTTTTTTCTAACATGTATCCTCTTTTCTCACTTTCGCACTATCATAAATCATTTCCCTCTAATGTTGGAAAGCGGCTGAATTTCACTTTTTTCTGTGGTGAAAATCAATAGCACCATTTTAAAATATATTAAAATTAGGGCTGCACAGTATGGGGGTAAAAAAAGTCAAATTGAGATTATTTTGACTGAAATTGTGATACGATTAGTGGAAATGATTTTTGCATTTTTACTTTTAAACATATTTGTTTGGTCTGCACCAAACAAACAGGTTTTCTTTCATCTGGAGAAGATGAAGAAGATTTTTAGTGCCAGGGCATCTCTGCTGTTTTTATAATTGCCATGTGGTTCTGTTGTTCTGCGATTTGGATATTGCACTTGGCAATATTGCGATTTTAATAATATTGTGATTAAAGATCATGTAAAGCAACAATAAATGTGTTCAGAGTTTGTCACACCACAGAGATGTGTTATTAACCACCCAGCCAAATTTGAATCATTAAAAAAAATCACTAACTATATAAAACTAGGTCTTAAAATCAGGAAAAAATGATCAGTTTTCTCTGCTCTGAAATGCTTGGGGCATGTCTGCTCCACTGTCCGCATGTCACCGAGTCATGTTTCAGGTCTGCCCAAAATATCCCGAACCCAGAAATCCTGTCAAACTCAGGTTTTTCACATGTTTTCAGCAGCTATGTTCCTTTACATGGACTTTAATTGTGCAGCCCCACTTCAAATAAACTTCGCCTGATGTTTTAATAGAATTATGTTCCTATATTTTGGCGTTTCTCTCCTCAGGTGATGCAGCACCATATGTTCTGTACGGTCCAGCAGCCAGAGTGCTTCGCAGCGCTCTATCACACTGATTAGCATGTATTTATATGTGAAGAATCCATCTGGAGAGTACCTGCGTTGTTTCACACTCTGCACCCACTCTCTGTTGATCTATTTCTCACTTTCTCTCACAGTTCTTTGTTACCCTCGCGAGCTGTCGTACTAAAGTGCATCGTACACGTACGCTGGTTTCCATCCACGCCTGTGAGCAGACAGGAGATGGATGGATCCGGTATCAAAGCCCCCATTTGTTTTGGAACCTGGAGGTGGAAGCGGTGAACAGATGTGAAAACAATGTAGTCAGTGAGGCGAAGCCGTAACCGAGGCTGCTATCACTGATAGTGTAGGTTCGACCCAGCAGAGTCAGTCTGCTTACTGTCTCTCTGACATCTGTTTTACACTGTACAAAGTACAGATGGGACCCGCTGCATCTGGAACAGTGATTAAACTTCACAGAATCCAGTGGCAGGGTTTTGTTTACGTATCTTTACTGAAAGATCATGTCTGTGTGTTTATTGAATAAATGACTTCTAGGTGGTGTTATTAGGTGCTGACAGCCTGTGTACATAGTCGGTATTAGTATGATTATACATTTGCGGCATTTCGATTAAGTGACAAGCAGAGCGTCCATTAGTGCCTGATGTATAACCGACACTGGACTGAAGGCCCATACTAATGCCAATATTTTCAAAACAAGTGACTGACCTGCAACGATTAATCAATTATTAAGTTAATCCTTTTTTCTTTTTTTACATAAATGCAAAACATTTTTGAATAGGCTCTTTTAGGTTTGCGTATTAAAAAATTGACCTTTCCTTAAGCCCCTCCCACAGACAGCAATTTGCCCTTCACTAAGCCCCACCCTCCAAGCTTTCCATCCTTGCACTGCACATATGCAGCGATAATGGTGGCAGATTCAACGTTTCACGTCAGGGTCCTGCCCCACACCGTCAGGGTTTATTCCAAAATAATGACCTGCTCACTGTACATTATCACAATAATAATATGTGGGCTTTGTGCTGGGCAGGTCTATAATACATAATATATTATCATTTAACCCAGTAAATATAACCATAGATAGCAATTTACCTTCATATGTATGAAATTAAGATGAAATAGTTCAGATATCATTGTAAATGCATTTTGTACGCAGCAGCAAACTGTATGTCCCCTGTGGACGTTCTGTTTGTGATCAGTTGGATATTGAGAATCAAACTACTGTATAATCAATTCAGTCTTAAGTATCATTTTGGTATCGAGTATCATGTTACTAAACAAGGTATTAGTATCTAGATTAAAATTTTAATATCGTGACAACTCCGCACAAAACATAAGAAAGAAACAGATAAACAACTCTTTGTTTTTTTCTTCTTTTATATCAAACCTTTTGTTAATAGAAATGTGCAATTAATTATAATTCTTGGGATCTCCAATTAGACATGCAGCACAGATACTAATAAGATATGAGTGACTATGCCTGAGGCGAAGTCTTCTCTTTATAAAACAGGGCTGTTGATTGTTGAAGCACATAAAAACTCAGCGAACACAAAAATAGACAAAACAAATTCTCACAAAGCCCAGTGAAACTCTGGTACATGATTACATAGTTTTCACTGTGTGGTAGAAAATGTAATACTACAGTATAACAAATGATTATGTAAAAGCATCTGTAATATTATATAAAGATATGAATGGTCTTTGCATTATCATTGTTAGGTAACACGAGGAGCCTCTTGGGCCTTCAGTCGTGGCCAGCTGTGTGTGTGTGTGTGGGCTGATGGTCCAGTAGTGATGATTAAAAACACTATGTGCTCTCTTTCCTAAACCTCATCATGAGAGCAACCTGATGAACCTGAGCTGTTTATGAGTGAGACCAGAGATGTCACAGTCTTCTTCACAATAAATCATCTTTGGTGAGATTTCACAAGTCTTTTGTCCAATCACAATCAGTGTAACCTTTCCCTTTTAAACATGAATGTGTACAATGGATGCTAGTTTTGAGCAGAGCCATAGAAAAGAGGTAAGTCTAGTTTGCTGCGGACTACTCAATATGCTGTTAAACTAACTCAACGTTAGCTAACTAGTTGCTAAAGCAACGTTAACCTGCCAAATCAAATTGAAGGGTGTCCTAATGTAACCTATCAGATCTTTCCCAACCTGTTTATAATGGAAAGTATCTGTGAAAGGTACTAAACCTTTCACTTAAGTACAAAGGTGAAAGTAAAAGTAGTCATCTCTGCCAAAAACATAAATATAAGATGCACCAGAATGTTTTGTTTCCATGTTAAAATCACAAAACTTTTCTTACAGGGGATTGGTTTAGGATTGGTTTTTGCAGGCTTGCATCAAAGTGGAGACTGGACAGAAGTTTTTCATCATCACTGCGGTGGTGTAGGTAGCCGGCCATTCCTCACTGGTTGCGTTGGAGTCTAACAGTATAAACAGGTTAAATGAATAAAAGCAATTCATCAGCCACAAATGGCCTCCAGACAACAGAGATAGCTGTATTTACACACATGTTTGTACTTTGCCCCACTAATCAGCCACCATGCTGAGTCAAATCAGATTGTTTTGGTCTAAATCAATTTTCCTTACAACCTCACCGCTGTCGCCACCATCACTGAAACCCCCTTAAAGCCTAGCAGGACAGAGAGGCAGTGATTTGATCTTCCTCACCTTCATCAGATTACACTGGAATTAGTATAATTACAGCTGTCGCTGATTAATGGGAAAGCTATAATTAGCACATTGGGTATTGGGGGGGGGATGAAGAATGATGAAGAAAAAATAGTTGTGCAATTGTTGAGATGTTTAACACCAATTGAGAAATAGCTGAAATGGTTTTAACGGGGAATTGGCTCAGGCCTAAAGATAATAACACTTAAGTCATTATCAGTGAAATCATCAGAGAATCAGTGTGTGAACATCAGGAGAAAATGAGTGGTGAACTCCAGCTTCAAGACACTGAAATTTTACATTTTTATTAACTTTGATCAAATGATACACAGGAGTGTAACTCTCACAGACGCTGGCCTGAGCTTACATCGCTGTGCAGTAACTTCATTTTTAATCTTATTAACCTTTTACACCTACTGACTCAATCACTTATCGTTCATTACAATCAGCTGTTCAC
>JAJHUR010084479.1:0-16610 GCA_027495735.1 Lutjanus campechanus
CACACACACACACACACATACACACACACCCCATTTCAATTATTTTTGCCTCCTTTGAAGACAAGTCAGCATTTTTTTATCTATTCCCCTTCCCCTTCAGTCTACCTCTCTCCCCTCCCAGTGGATATATCTCCCAAGGCTCATCACACGTTCTCCTAACCAGCACTGCATGGCTTCTCCTGTAATGAGCGCGAGAGAGAAAGAGCAAGAAAGAGGAGAGTATGGGAAAGGAGGGAGGTTGGGTTGATGGGTAAGACACCTACCTCTGGACTAGATCACGCCTCCCTCAGATGTGACCTTCACTTTATTTATATTCGAGTTTTTAGTAACGAGTATTTATTAGGGAGGGCCTGTGATTGTGGCGCTCTGTCAGGTAAGTAATGATGCACCTTTGTGCTTGTGCAGCAGCCCCGGCTGCAATTAAAAACAAACACTCTTTCTCTTTCTCTCTTTTTCCTTTTCTGCATCACCCCATCAACTCCTCCCCCCAAACACACACACACACACACCCTTCATCCTCTAGTGTTTGGCAGAGGTGGCTACGGTACACACATTCTGTACTCAAGTAGAAGTACAGGTACTCGTGTAAACAAAACTTTGGTAAAAGTAGAAGTACTGATTCAACTTCTTTACTCAAGTAAAAGTGAAAAAGTACAGGCTCTGAGATGTACTCAAAGTATAAAAGAAAAAAATTGCCTTCTGATGGACATGTCTACCGACTGTTTCCGTGTCACGAAAAATAAACCAGTGTTTCTTCGTGGTTGAGTCTTTCTTTTTGTTTCATTTTTTTACATCTTTTTCATCTTGATACATTGTTTTCGTCTTGTTACGTCTTTTATGTAGTTTTTAGTGTTGTTACATCTTTCTTGTCTTGTTAGTTTTTCATCTTGTTTTGTCTTCTCTGTCATGTTACATCTTTTACATTGGTTTCCGCCTTGTTACGTCTTTTTTTTTTCTTATTACAACTTTTGCGCTGTTGTTCGTCTTGTTACAACTTTTTTGTCTTATGTCGTATATGTCAGTTTTGGTCTTGTTTTTCATATTTTATGTTGTTTTCCACCTTGTTATGTCTTCTTTGTTTTGTTACATCTTTTTTGTCTCATGTTTTACGTTATTTTTAGTTGTTACATCTTTCTTGCCCTTTTACATCTTTTACGTTGTTTCTCGTCTAGTTATGTATTTTGTTTTTGGTCTTATTATGTCTGTCTCATCTTTTTACATCTCTTACATTGTTTTTAGTCTTCATCTTGATACTTGTTACCTGTTGTGTTATATATGCACTTAAGGACTCACCAAGAAAAATTGTCTTTTCTATGTGTTATTGTCCCGTCCCAGTGTGGTTGAAATCAGCCTTGATTTTGGGAAGGCAGCACGCAATGATGCAAATAAAAAATAACCAGTAATTCCCCTGAAATAAAGTACTAAAATACTAAAGAACTAAAGTAACAAGCCTCTTTTGAAAATGTAAGGAGTAGAAGGTACACACTTGTGTTAAAATGTAGGGAGTGAAAGATAAAAGTTGTCAGCAAAATAAATACTCAAGTAAAGTACAGATACCTGAAAAATGTACTATACAGTAACCGAGTATTTGTGTTTAGTTACATTCCACCTTTGAAACAGTGTTTGGACACACTCCAGTTCTACCTTCTTCTTCTTCCTCCTATAGTCTCCCCCTACTGCCACTCGCTCATTTATGTGTCCCCTGGGAGGAGGTGGTAATGTCCGAGAGGCCCATTTCTCTCCAGCAGGAGTGGACAGGTCCACTCCTCCGAATGAAAAGGGGAAGGGGGTGATTGTAAAACATGTGTCATTACGGTGTCAAAACACCACACAAGCACAATGACTCCATCCTCCATCCTTCGCCTTCGATGTTTCGGAGGGAATTCATCCCCTAATTTATGGCTCATGAGATAAGCATCCCCTGAACTGTGTTGCTGTGCTAAAGGGCTGGCAATGACGAATATCATACATGGGCAGAGTGGCTAATATGAATGCTAATATCGCCCCTGACATACAGTAAATCGACCCCGGGTGTGAAACATATGCAGCTTTGGATAAAGTGTTCATGTTTCCATCGGTGGGAGATTAACCTGCTATGGATTTTATTGACATTTGCACACTGTGGAGCAGGAGTGTGGGAACAGAGAGTGTGGGGGTGTCGGGTATGGAGGCTCTCACATAAATACAGCACATGTAAAAAAATATATATATATATGTTGCCTCCTACTTAAAGTATGGAAACACATGTACACTTAGTTAATAGCACAAGGACCTTCTTCTTCTAGCAGTGTATACTATACCATCATCAGCAATCCAACAGTGGTGGATAAAGTACTCAGAATTGTGTTACGTGATTTTGGACTAATGTTATAGAAATAAAATCTGATTTGACTCGAATCTGCGCCACGTTTCAAAGATAACACTGTCCTGCGCTCAATGAGGTCTGGGTGGGGTTATTGCCAAGCATTCCTGTGGAGATGTGACATTAGATAGTTAGGTGGTGATGTAGCTTGTTAGCTACTAAGCATACAGCTCGGTGATGATGTCCAGCTGAACTCAACGCTGCCTTCCCTTGCTTTGCTAGGAGCGAGTGGCTCTCTTGAGATACAGCCCAGTCTCACTCTGAACTCGACAGATAAGTTGTCGCCTTCCCCGGCGACTCGTACAGACGTGGATGGTACCACCTGTGGCTGTATAAGACGCGCCGGGCTGTTGACGTGATGGTCGACACATGCAGGAAGTCGGGTGGAATGGGTGCGCTCAAACAAACACAGGACTTTCACTCAGGAGACTGGGGTTGGTGTCCTGTGTGAAACCGGAACATTAAAAGTTGAAAGGCACATAGGGTTACTTTTCTCACATGACTTTTATGTCACAAGTTGCTTCAGTGACTTTTGTCATGTGACTTTCATGTTGTTAGTCACTTCAGTGACGTCACGTGACGTATGTAACACAACATAGTTATGGTGAACCATAACATGGTCTTATACCAAACCTAAAGATCACAGCAGCTATAGGGTACCGTCTGCTTCAGTATCAGATGAAAAGGGCCAGTGACAAATCGTTATGTAACGAGTTCGGATGAGAACGTGTTGCCAGGAAGCTGGGAAAAGAGCAGAAACTGGTTGTTGCCTTCCCCTTGTTCACCTGGCCACCTGAACCACCCCCTCCACGTGGGGTGCCTCTCACTGTCAGCAGACCCCTGTCTTGTGTCGGGCCTTCTTTTCAGGTGAAAAAGGTGGAGCAAAATCCTGCTTCTGTAAAAGTGTAAAACACAATTTGAGACCAATAATAATAATAATTATGTGTGTTTGACATTATAGGTTTTGTATGCTTTGGGCATTTTTAAAAAATGAACAATAAATAGATAACTCACGAACTAATTAACTAATTTTTTTTTTCAAAAAAGGAAAGACAGAAAATACAAAGTTAAATTGTGCAAAGCTAAATTGAATATGCCTAATAGAAACAGAATCACTTTTATACTCAAATTCAATACTGCCTTCTTCAAACCAATTTAAAGTTAATGTTAAAGTAGCTTTTGCAGGCAGGTTATTCTTCATTCTTGTCTTTCTGACTGCAAAAAAATACAATCATGCTTTAAATGAAAAGAGCATTACCAAATAAATGAATTATTGCTTTTTTTTGGTTGCATATTTCAATTAATCACCCGTGGACTTGTCGCTCAGGCTGCAAACAGCCTTGTAGTCCTGTGTGGCTGTGTATAAATAGGGGTGTATCAGTGTGGAGTATAGCATGGCTTAGGCTCATGTCTTAGAAATGAGGCTAACAAGACTTTCGTTTTGTCTTAATGAATAAATTAGAGAAGGTAATGCATAATACATAGATGATCCCATGTTGGATGGAGTGATAGATAATACATATCTTTCATTATTTATTTAATGACATTAACTTGGTCGGGAGGTTTGGAGCCAAGAGTCCAGCATATATAGAGCCTGATTAGAATAGCAATCAGGCTGAATCACCTTACCTCTGTCTACTCAACACAACCAGCAACCTGGCCGAGATTCTAAGAAAGGCAAACTGCTGTCTGTGACCCCGGGAGAGCTGGACCAATCACATCCTGTTGAGCAGTTTGAAGTTTGAATGCCTGCTGTATTTATCAGCAAAGCATGATTAAAGTGTCCATGTTAATAATGATTGTTAAAAGACCTCTATCATGCTGCTAACGTATTAATCTCTGTGATATCTGACTCTTGACTTTTCTTCTTTCTCCCAGCACAGAAAGACACAAATCAAGCTGCGGTCAGAGGGTGAACTGGCTCAGAGCGTCAAAACAGCAAAGACATTCCAGGCTACGTTACTTATGATCCTAGAGTCTGCTAATAGTGGTAATCATGTCATCCCAATTGTAATTGTATTATCCTGAATCATTATTGGATTACTTTCACTTTCGGCATACGCAGACACAGAAACATAGATATAGAAATAAGAGAGAGAATTTCGCAGATTAAAGCTGCATTAACAGATTTTTGGCCACTTGGGGTCAGCATAAACAATTTGTAAACACAGCACTGATTTATTTCTTTTCTTGTTTTTCTTACCTTAGTGCCCTCTATATTACAGAGGGAGTTTGTCCTCTTCTACAGTCCGCCATGTTTCTACAGCTCACACAGCCACTGTAAGTTCTACACTCTTGAAGGGGGAGGGTGAGAAGGGGGTGTTTAGTTGGTCGCAATCTGCAACCTCACCACTAGACCCTTAGAGTTGGTATTTCTGGTGGACTGGTGAATTTAAGTCCAGTGTTCACTCTTCTTTTATCTGTTTTCCACCAAATCCTGAGGAATCACCTGCCTCTTTAGCTACTAAATGCTGCACTATGTTCACCAGCTACTTTCTCTGACTGTGCATCAGGGGTTTATAGCTGCTTCTTGAATTAGAGTTGAATGAAAAGCTGTGGGCTGTAAAACAAAAACAAAAAGATACTAAAGAAGATGTTAAAGCACTCTGCAGTACAGCGTTGGTGATCACCGAGATTCTTCATGGACATGTTGATTGACATGGTCATTTTTTTGTTGTTTTTGTCAGACAGTGTGCAGTGTACCAATTTTGTTCCCCAGAAGAAGCATCAGAGTGAGCGCTCCTCACTTTTGTGCTGCTCTCTGGGGTAAAATCATTCCACCACATCAGTGGTTTCCAAACACTGTGCTGAGGCACACTGGCATGCCGTGAGGCAAGTTCATGTGTGCCTTGGGATTTTGGGACAACTACACATTATGATTGCAATACACAACTATACAAAAAGTTAATTAACTTTTAATTCACTCCTTTGTACACACTCATTGCCCAAACAGTTCTATTTTTTTCTATTTCCCCCACAAATAATCCTTAAAAGTCAAAGTGAACCCCTGTCCACACAGCTGCTGGATAGTGGGAAATTTTGTGAGTGTGACACAGCACAGGTCCTGATTGATTGACACATTATCGGTTGTTGCCGCCCACACCCTGGGAACTCTGCCTCTGAATGGATAACCATTACCTCCATTGGTAATAGTCTTTTTCTCCATGGATATGAATACAGGTGTGTCTTGAGATTTTGGCTTGCACCCAGGGTGAGTCTGGGTGAAGCCTGGATTATACTCCCAAACAGATGTGTACGCACATAGCTGCAGACACCATGAACAGTATTTCTGAGACAGAGGCACTGCAGCTGGCTGGAGAAAGAGAGGCCTTGCCCAGTAGGCTCATTATCACATTATTATTATTATCCCTTCTGCTTAGAAGTGGTGAACTTGCCACTCACAGCAACATAATACAACATAGTTTTTCCCTCTCTTTACACTTTTGTATTTTGTTTTCAGAGGAATTTGGATTATTTCTTCCCCATGAAGTACACAAAAATACAATAATACAAGAAGCTACAAAAATAATGCCCAGTGGCACAATTGGTTAAACTGTGTAAATACTGAACGGCCAACAACATTACAAAATTCACAGTTTATCAACAGATAAAACAATAAAGATTAAAAGCGTCATCTCAGAGATTATAAATCTGGCTGGACAGTGAGATGTCTAATAGAGTCATTTGGTTAGCAGCGGTACCCCAACCCCCCGTCTCCTTCTTTCCCCCTGTAAGCGATTACAGGTTTTAATCAGCCATACAGCTCGAGACCAATTAATCGTGGAATAAATTAGCCAGTTTGGCCCAGACTTCACCGCTCAACAATAGAAACAGAGCGGGGAGACGGGGGGACTGATGGTGTGGGATAGGGCAGGGCTGAGAGCCATAAGGTGGAGCTCATAAGGCTTCAGGAGGGTAATGGGACTGGTGGGTTGTTCCTGGCTCAGTTGGTTCATAACTTGTAATTTAAGGCATGATGACTGGCAGTGCATTGCAACCAGAAACAAAGCAACATTCATGAGAGTCAATAGTTATGGTAATCTATAGACTGACTCGAGGATAAATGTTGATTCCTGATTTTCCAATCTGTCAGTCTATCTATAATGAAAAAAAACAATTTAAAGGAGAAATTTGTAAGACCCAAGCATTCAAAAATGAGTATTGCAGTCCAAATGTTGAGTTTCAGCAATAGATGGTAGGCTCCCCATTTAATATATGATCTACGGTTCAAGTGAGTTGTTACCCACTCCTCCCTCCTCCCCAGACTCAAAGAAGCTCAGGCAGGTTGCAGGAGCACTGCAGGAGTGTAAGACAAGTGCAACATTACACTTTGATGATGACAAGCAACGACGAGTCCCACACTTGTCTGTCAATGTAAAACTAAGTCCATTATCCTGGAAACAAAAGCCCACTGTTCTTAAAATGCACACACATGATTTCTTACAACTCATAAACAGATACTTACTCATTTTGTGAACATTCTGCATCAATTTTAACTCGCAAACAAAAACAGTTTTATTTCAAAGGAGAACATGCTGGAGAACATACTGTATTTGTGAGAGAAGCCAGTATTTCAACTTAGCATGTTTCCTTATTCTCTGATGACATTAACATGGTCATTTTATGATTTAGTCCAGTAAATATAGTACATATTGCTCCTTTAAGTAAATTTAGATGAAAGCCAAAAGACAAGGATATTTATCTGGAAGTATTTTACTTGTGGACATTATTAATTTTTCCACATCAGAAAATTCCTGACAATAACATTCAAGTGTCCCATTAGAGTTTCCACCAGTTACCTGTTGTATCTAACCAAGAATTTGCTCTGCAGTCTTGAAGTTGACGGTGGTAGAGGGGTATTATGTAATATGCTTTATCTGTAAAAGAGGAAGTGCACTGTCTGCATTGATAAATGTCAGTGACTATGACAAACCTTGTCTTTTTTTCAGTCCCTGTGACAAAGTAAAAGAAAAATTAACCAAATAAAACATTGAGACGTATATTTGTATAATTTTTATGGTTATGATAAGTTGAACTTCGTGGAAACTTTTTGAAGATTGTTGGTCGAATTTGCAGATAAGTTGCGGTGACTGTAAAAAAGGTCGTGCAGAATCCACAGAGATTGGTTGAATTTGTTTGAACTGTTGCAATCACAGTAGTGCAACTTCCTGGAGGGACCGATCAATGAGACAGCTACTCAGGTAAATGCTGATTCCTTTTTACAATCTGCGGTTCTACCATTAATTTGTCACTTTTCGTGACACAGATTCATACAATTCAGTGTTTTCATGATGAAATTTATAATGAAAAACAAATGAAGTAAATTTAAATGAAAGCCAAAAGACAAGGACTTTTATCTGAAGGTATATTATCAATTTGCCCACATCAGAAAATTCCTGACATCAGCATTCAAGTGTCCCATTAGACTTTCCACCATTTACCTGGGGTATCTAACCAATCAGCCGCTCTGTGGTCCTGAAGGTGGGGGTGGTAGAGGGGTAGGAAGGGCCTCTGGGGTTTATCGGTGGAACATTCGAGGGATCTTCATGGAGGCAGGCAGGGTTTGATGGGCGAGGCACACTTTAGTGCACGGTGAAGGCAGTATGACTAATGTGTGGAATGGGACATTTACATAGGAGAGGCAGGCTGTGCTTGCAGCCTCCCAGAGGTATGTATGGCTGGCCCAGCGCTGTGTCTGCTGCCTGTCCTCAGGGCTCCCTCTGCCACTTCATTTCCATGCTCCATTTTAGATCAAGGCTTCTCTAATATTTCCACATTATCCAAGGAGGCAATCTAAGATTGGAATTTGATCCACTTTGAAGGGACGTGCCGTCACCCCCCCACCCCCCTCCTCGGTTTTTAAGGGTATTTTTTCTTGTGTACCTGTGATGAGACTCAACGAGTCAGTAATTGTTGTCGAACTCCCAAAAACCATAATGAAATAAAAATCATTACAAGTGCAGAATGAATATTTTCAGCATGAATGTAAGATGACACATCTCGGCGTTGACGTTTTTGTTTTTCTTCTCTCCTCATTGTCACCTGTGGCAAATTTCACACACAAAACAAAATGATTTACTTAGCACCAGGAGACAATCACATTGCATTGGAAATTGAAAATTAGGCAGAGCAACGGTGGGTATTTATACACATCTTGTGACTACTATAACTCATTCTGCAGGAAGTAATTATTACTGACAAACCTTCTCAGCTTGAACATTATTAGTGCGCATTAACTAGCACTCCCCTTTGTAATTGTACATGGCAAAAGCAGCGGGTTGGAGGGTAAATTAGCGGAGGGGAGAGCCAAAGGGAGAGACAGAACGGATTGGAAAGTTAATCTCGAGCTGAAGATGGAGAACTGGTGGGTACAGACAACAACTGGGGGAACAATGGATGTGAATATGATAAACAACAACACGGATGAAACGGCATGTTTTGCAGGCCGTCTCCCTTTGGACCCGTTCTCTCCTCTATACCATATTGCTGTTGTTTTAATTAGGTGTGTGAGGAGTGTTTGTGTGTGCATGTACTGTATATGACCACGTGTGCGTTTATGAAAGATTGTTTCAGGTGAGATGGATGAGGAGAGCGATGTAATGAGAGTTCCCCTGTGTGTCTAACACCAAGCTAACGTTAGCGTGCAGTTTCCACATATCCTGATGTGGTAAAAAAAGAGGAGAGTTAACACCATTTTGATTCACCCCAAAATGCAATATGTCCTCTAAGTGTTAAAAACGGAGTTACCACACAGACGGGAGAGGGATTACTTTCTGAAAGAATAAAACAGGCCATTTTTTTTGTTCAGTTTTGTTCAGGATTTACCAATACGTGTCATGTAAATGAGGTTGGTGCAATTTCAGTTGTCCCTGGGGCTCGGATTGTGTTAGAAAAACCGCATGTAAAAGAAAAACAGAGGGATAATGTTTTCGCAGGCAAATTCAAAGCAGTTAAGTAGCAGGTCTATTGTGACAGTGGACCAAAGAGAATAGCACCTTCTCTCTGAATTTGTCTTAATATCTTTGACTTCATGCCACTGTTTTGTCAGTGTGGATTACTTTTTAATTGGTGTTTCATTTAGTTGTACACAAGATAGCCTTTAAAAATAATAATATTTCATGACAATAAAACAACAATCCTGTAGATTTACCAACTCCTACAGCAAAGCTAGATCAAAATCAATGGAAACAGGGAACTTCCGACTTTTAATACCGTTTTCTCGCTCAATTAGAGATCTTTTGCTGAGATCTTTTTGATTTATTTATTCAACCTGAATTTTAACTCTACTCAGTACAGACCCAATGATTTCAGACTGGTCCTAAATGGTGAAAAATAAGTCAATAAAATGTTTGCAGACTGACCTTTCCACCTGTCACCGGTGAAAACTTAAATATTACTTGGTGGTCTAATGTATTTGTAACCTCTACAGCAGTGTTTCTCAGATTTTAGAATTACTGAGCTCTAAAAGTACCACCTTATTTTTTTGCGCCGTAAGCTAGCAGGTACTGTGCACACTTCACTGGAGCTTCTTAAGTAGCCACTCGCATTTGTGCTCACTGTCGTCCACTTCATTTTCAACACAGGTACTTTGTAATAGATTTAAGTGTTTTTAACACATTTATTTTCTGTTTCGTAACTGCTGTCTTAGATAACGTGAATGCTACGTGACTGATTGTGACTACGTAGCATGCTCATATTTAAGCAAAAATAGAGCAAAGACTAAATTATTTTAAAGCATTTTCATTTGAAATTTTGTATTATTTTCATTGTATTATTGATAGTATTTATTTAAAAAAAGTATTTCTGACATTTCTTCGTGTTCCACTAGAGGCAGCTCACATACCACTAGTGGTACATGTACCATAGTTTGAGAATCGAGGCTCTATGGTTCATGTTCTGTGTGCTTCCGGTCAGCACAGTCCTGTACAAGAGATTTTTAATCTCAGTGAGGAACTTCTCCTGTTTGATTAAAGTTGTATCATTTATGTAGGGAGGCCCAACGAGAACACATCACTCTCTTTAAGTGATAGTGGTGGTTTTGACGCCCTTTCCACACAGGACAATAAAAGCAAAAGCAATTTAATCAAACATTTAGACAAAAATTAAAAAACTGCAAAATAAAATGGGGATGCAATGATAAAAAGATAAAAGACATGAAAGGGTACCCTGGTGACCCTAGGGTTAGGATGCTGACTATGAACTGCAAAGTCCTGTTTTTTTAAAAACCAAACTCTGTTTTGAATTTTGGAGCCTGGTGAAGCATGTATATAAATAATATCGTCACCGTCCAGGACAGGAAAGATTATAAACTGAATTATTGCAACAGAAAGTTTGACATTTGTTTTTCCACAAGCTCCTCAACATCTACTCACAGACCAAGGTATTTGTATAATGTCACCTGCTGCTTACATTATTTAGTCTTTATGTGCATTCTGAACTGTCTCAGATGGAAGATGTGCTCGTTCCACCGTTGTGCAGTCAGGACAGCCAACAGTCTTGATTTTGTTGAGTGGTAGCTGGGCCCTCTTTGTATTGAGGGAGTGGGAAGCTGTTTAGCAGTAGTAATGCATACTGGATGGGCTGGGTTGTATGGCCTGACCATGTCCTGGATGTAGGATGGGTCTGAACCATTTACCGAACTGCGGGAAAATACTACTGTCTTAAATCAGATTTGAGCAGCCACTGGTAGGTAGTGGAGGGTGCTGAGGAGTGTGGGAAAACTCTGCTGAACTGAAGACCAGCTGGGCTGCTGCATTCTGGATGAGGTACAAAGGTCAGTGGCAAATACAGGCACACCAGCCAGGAGCGAGTTGCAGTAATCTAGGCAAAGTGACGAGAGCCTGGACCCGAACCTACGCCACATTCTGGGTGAGGAACAGACGTATCCTCCTGATGCTGAGGATGGTGAATCTACAGAAGTGTGTTGTTGCAACAATGATGGCAGCAAAGAACAGCTGATCATCAAGTGTCACACCCAGACCCGCAGAGATTTGTGCTGGCACCTGAGTTTCAGACTCGGAAAAAGACAAAACTGACCCTTCCTAAGTCCCGTCCCTTTTGGAACCTTGGTCAACCTTCTCTTTTCCTGTTTCCTGTCAGCCTATACATGCTATGTGCTGGAGTCTGCTATGTTGATTTTTTTTTTAAAGATGTGTAAAAGATCTTGCTGGGAGTGATATACAATATAGTCACATCTTAAAAAAAACTAAAAACTAAAAAACACTAGCTAACTAGCAGATAATGTTAGCAAAATGCTAGCTAACTAGGTGGCTAGCTGTTAATCTACATCAATCATTAACTAGCAAGTTAAATGCAAGTTCACATTAGCTAACTTAAGATAAGACTATGTCACTTTTACAAGTCTTGAAAATTTGTTTTCTTTTCAACATAGACAAGCCTGTCACATAGCATCTAAGTACAGTAAATGAGTAAGGACAAAGTTGGCCAAAGTTCTGCTGGGTAACAAGCTTGTTCAACTGTAATTGGAGCATGGAGCAAAAAAGGGGCAGGGATTTGGAGGGCCAGTTGTTAATTGCTCAGTTGGTGAGCAATCCATGGGAAAGATGAGCTTCACACTCCTAAATTTCATTTGAACAACAACAACAAAAAAAACTTTGTTTAAGTCGAGGTTAATCTTGCACAAAAGTGCTCCATGCTGTTCCCTTCATCTTCTCATTCAAGCTCCTGAAGTTTGATAATGATTCCACATTAGTAGGCCTAAACACACACGAAGGGGGCCAGAATACCATCTTGTTGTGCAATCAGCAATCTTTAGCTTAATACCGTCCAGATGGTGGAGGTGAGGATTGACATCCACAAGAGCCCACAGGCCCAAATGGCGCTACTGTGAACACAGTGGAGTCATTCAAGTTCCTGGGGGACCACCATCTGCAACACCATTAAATAGGATGCAAACATCTCCAATGTAATTAACAAGACTCAACACAGGATGTTCTTCCTACGTTCACTTGGGCTAACATGTCAACATGTCACCGCTGAGCACGGCCTTACTACATCAACTATAATGCCTCTGCCTTTTCTCAACACTGCAAGATGTCATTTGAGGAGTTGAGAGGTTAGTGTGCTGCCGCCCGCCCTCCATCAAAGACCTGTAGGATGGCAGAGCAAAGAAAAGGGCAAAGAAAAGATGGCTGCTGGCCCTTTCCAGCCAGACAAGCACCTATTTGACATCTTATCCTCTGGAAGACAGTTCTGGTGCATCAGTGCAGCACCACCTGCCACAACAACAGTTTCTTCCCAACGGCAATCACCATCCTCAATCTGCCCTTCTCAGTCTGCAGATCCCCCCACATCCCACACCGAAGCCTACAAGTACACAAATACTGACTGACCCAGCTGACTTGCGCAAGTAAAAGATGAAAGGTTTGCATTTTTTTTAACAACTGAGCTTTATTTTCAATGCACTTACTCATTTACGTGCACTTTTGCTATTTATCAATGTAGTTCTGCTTTGCACATCTGATACTATGTCAAGACTGTAGCCAAACTTGCCTTGTTGAGTTTTGGATATTGATAGTATTTAACTTCTGGAGTGGATTTACAAATGTTTTGTTTGGTATTGTGGACAAGAGTATTTCCCACAACTCTTTTTTCAGCCATTTATTGCAATGCACCAGCAAAACGTCCCTGCTATGGTAGAAAAACAGAAAGTATTAACACGGCCTCTCTTGCAAAAATGCTCTCTGTACCCGTCCAACACCACGTCACAAAATTCACCCAATTCTCCATGCTAGCCAACATGGTCACTATAGTACATTAAAGCATTGCAAGCTCGACTCTGTTAGAGGAAGTGTTAAGGAAATACACAATGAAGTTTTTTTTGAGTTAGGGGAGAAGATGGATACCAATTTCATGTTTGTACGTTACATTTTGTGCGACAGCCACGATCTGGTTAGCTTATCTTAGCATAAACACTGGAAATTGTGGGAAACAGCAAGCGTTTTTTTTTTTCTTTTCCAAAAGTAACAAAATCCACTTACCAGCACCTCTAAAGCTTACTAATTAACATAGTAAATCTTGTTTGTTTACATACTAATTTGCACAAAAACCAACCAGGCTATTTCTTGGCACAGTAACTTGGTGGCGTCTCCTCTGGCTGCCTGGAGACGTCACTGTGATGACAAGACTGACTCCCATCGTTTCCAGTGTTTGTGCTAAGGTAAGCTAACCAGCGGCTAGCTGAACAAGTCACATCGGAGCTTGAGTCTGACTCGAGTCACAAATTTGATGACTATAGACTCAACCTGACAATATAAAATAAACAAAGATTTACAACTCAACTATGACTTCAGCCTTTTGACTTTAAAATATCTGAAACCTTTCGCTAAGCCCAAAAATGAAAAAGTTTGTTATTTAAAGAGTGTAAATCCTTGAATCAATTTAATCCTTCATCCCCTGAATCAACTAACAATGATGCTATTTTATTGGCAACAAGCTCACTCTTATTTCTCCAAATCCACGTTGTTATCTGACAGTGTCTAATCAAGTTGCAGGAGAAAAACCTGAAGAATTAATGTTACGTTACTGAAAAATTATAGCAATTTGCGTTTGTGATGAGGTGGTCAATAAAAATGAATGCAGTATGCAAAACATGCAGGTCGAAAATTATATACAGGGCCAAAAAAAAAAAATCCAGTTTCTTTCAACAGTTGACATCGCACAAAGAACTATAAGTTGAGGCTAAACATAGTTAGCATAGAGCTAATGCTTAGCTAACATTAGCTTAACAGCTAAGTAATTTTTTATATAGTAATGATTCTGGAAACTTACTAACTCAAAGACTTGGGACTTGACTTGTGACTTGGTCCTCTGGCTAGCTGTAGCTTCCCATTTAACACAGACATGAACACATCAATATCTCATCAAACTCTCAGCAAAAAGCAAATATGCAGATTTCCCAAAATTGAATCAACTAAAAATAAAAAACGCAAATATGCATAAAAATATCATCAGATTCACTTTATGCCTGATTAAAGCACCTTTACATCAAATTGTAAAAAGCACCAAAAGTAAGCAGAGAGAAGCAAAAGTGTAGGCTTAACTTCCTAGAAAAAAGAGGGAATACAGCAAGACGAAGCACAACACAGTAATTTTTTTAAAATAAAGAAATGCTAAACTTTGTGCCAAAACTCAACATTACTTTACAAAGCGCACTAATTCTACATGAGAACAAATAATAGAAGTTTACATTTACTCTTCATTATTTAGCACAACACACAGGCTACGTTTGCATTATATGCAAAGTGTCCTACAACAAGACTTGTCAGTCTTAGTTTTGTGTTAACTGTCTTGTAATACACAGCACCAATTAACAAGGTCAAATTCCTTATGGAACCATCCTGCTCGCTCAGAGTGATTGATTGCAGTTTTGATGGAGGATGAAATGTACAAAGCTGCAGCTATTACAGAGAAGGGGGGGGGGGGGGGTTTCTTTACTTTTTTTTTTCCCCTTTTTTTTTTTAAATAAAGGGGTCATGAGAAAAACTGGCCACATCCTCTTGTTTGCTTGCATTCCCAGGGTGGATATCTTTCTTTTCATCTCAGTCCTCTTCCTCATTCATGTCTCTTCTTTTCAGTCGCAGGCCTTCTTCTTCTCAGCCATGCAATGCTGCACAGCATGCAGCACACAGCAACAACAGGCTAATTTAGCGCAGAGGGAGAAGTGGAGGCATTCTTTCTCAAGGCAATAAATACCAGCGTTAAAGTAATGAATTCTGGCTCGGAAAACCACACAAATGGAATCATTTGATTACTGTATTCCTCCCTTTTTTTGTAATGTAAAACACACACACACACACACACACACACACACACACACATAGTAGCCAAAACATAAAGCCTTTGACAGTTTGTTCAGTGGTTTTGTTGTGCTTGTGCAGAGACTTGATCCCCTGAAATCTTTATGAAATTAACATGTTGCTGAGATGAAAATCTGCGTTAAAAAAAAAAAAGAAAAAAGAGTGACAGGACTATAATAAAGATGTTAATGCAACTATTGTGCTGATGTATAACATAAAACCCACTATGAAAGAAGTGCCCTTTAACATGCCACTGTAGATGAGATGAAGTAACCTCTTACAAATGTAGCAGTTACAGCTTAAAGAACGTGGGCTGTCGAGCCTTGTGCACCGGGCGATGCTTTGGCAGAGAGGGAACGGGAGCGTGGGTGAAGCCTCCTTGACCCTGAGTAACACAGTGGGTGTGGATGGGTGGGGGTGAGGGTGGCCTTTCTGGGGCGCTAAGTGCTCTGCTTGTCCAGCCCTGGCAGGTGAACTGGCAGGGGCTTCACCCCGAGGTTGGAGGGCTCAGCACTGAACACTGGCACTGGATAGGGGTTCTGGGATACATCCTGACTGAGCGTGTGTGTGTGTGTGGGTGTGTTTGTTTGGTTGTACAAGTGCATATACATAAGAACACATGCTCACATTGTGTGTATGGCTGTGCCTCTCGGTGTTTAGCCCCTAAATGAAGAACACCCTGGTAGTACCAGTTGGCAGATGGGGACCCCCGGCCCTTTCTTGGAGCGGGGTAATATGCCGACGAGTGTTTCGGAAGAGGCTCGACAGGCTCTACACTGCCTCATCCTAGGGGCCCTCTAACCTCTCTGTCGTCTCTGAGGGGCCCTACCAACCCTCCATGGTGGCCTTTTCCAGTCGAAGGGGCGCACAGCCTCTAACCTCCGGAACCCTGCCTCTCTACCTGGCATGCAGGTGACAAAGAGGGCATGAGGAGTCAGCGGATGCGAGGGTTCACCTGGACAGGACGGAGAGGAGTAACACGCCAGGCTACATCGCCCTGCCTCCCGAGCTGACATGATAAGAGCTGTTCCTGAGAGCCACTTTGACCTGTTTTCCCTTTATGAGGAGAAGATAATCCGTGCCTACTGCAACACGTTTGATGCTGAAGTGTGTAACACCTCCTGCGCCACATTACAAATGAATTCTGTCATTGCAGGAGCTACAGATGAGCAATTTCTCCCTGCTTTGATTGCATCTTTTATATTCTTTTTGCTCAAAGTCGTGCACTTTTATGCTTCCACCTCACCATAAACACGTGTATGACAAGTTTATAATTGTAGCTCCAAATCGGCGTGTTGGTGTGTGCCACATGGAGGCAGAGGAGGCCATAATTGGCATTCCTACCTCTGTGTGCCAGCCGGCTCTCTCTCCTCTCGTCAGAGTGAGAGTTGACAAAGAGAGCGCCAAGCGTTTCCAATCCCACATCCCTC
>JAJHUR010084479.1:16630-30895 GCA_027495735.1 Lutjanus campechanus
ACATCAAATTGTAAAAAGCACCAAAAGTAAGCAGAGAGAAGCAAAAGTGTAGGCTTAACTTCCTAGAAAAAAGAGGGAATACAGCAAGACGAAGCACAACACAGTAATTTTTTTAAAATAAAGAAATGCTAAACTTTGTGCCAAAACTCAACATTACTTTACAAAGCGCACTAATTCTACATGAGAACAAATAATAGAAGTTTACATTTACTCTTCATTATTTAGCACAACACACAGGCTACGTTTGCATTATATGCAAAGTGTCCTACAACAAGACTTGTCAGTCTTAGTTTTGTGTTAACTGTCTTGTAATACACAGCACCAATTAACAAGGTCAAATTCCTTATGGAACCATCCTGCTCGCTCAGAGTGATTGATTGCAGTTTTGATGGAGGATGAAATGTACAAAGCTGCAGCTATTACAGCTGTCTCTTATACACATCTAGATGTGTATAAGAGACAGGTGTCTGTGCGAGTGTGTGTGTGTGTGTGTGTTTTGGATTAGTGTCTTGCTGCACAATAAATCTTTGTTAAACAAATGCAAAGCAGATGGCACCGTGGTGTCTCCTCCGTGTGGAGAGAAAGAAAGAGAGAAGGAGAAGGGAGAAAAAGGAGGAAGAAAGAGAAAAAAAACACACGCCTACTCCTTATTCTCATCCTCCACAGACACACTGATCATGCACATTACACAGACGGTGACTGTGTTGAGCTGCAAAACACTTAATCCTGGAGTGGAAGCTAAAGGTGGTGTCTGAATACTGACGGACACCCAAACACATTCTGTTCATGAGAGGGAACATTTTGTTTATCAGGAGGGGACTGTCAGCGTGCCTGTTGATATTAATGATAGAGCCGACATTTCTTGCCCCGGAGAACATGAAAAAGACATGCCCAGGCCACGCACCGCATTAAAGCAAGGTAAGGGAAGGTAGAGGACTCTGTTATGTCTCTACCTCTTCATGTAGAAGTGGCCTTTTCCGCAGCGGGCCTGGCCACGCTTGGCCCCGGCTGTCGCTGATAGTTATGGATCCTTTTCAAGAGCTTGCGTGTTCCCTGACACAAAAGAACGAGGAGGCCCCTGGGCGATATTGTGCACGGGAGCAGCGCTGCAAGATGGCCGGAGACGATCGCGTGGTGAGACTGATTTGCTCGTCAGGAGGAGACACGGAGGACTCGGGTGACCATTGTCCAGATCAGACAAGTCTCACAGACAGCGGGAGGGCCGCTATTGGATTCAGGGCAAATATAAAAATTCCTCTGTTTATACTTCTCGATGAGTTATTTATTTTTTGCTCATTATAATATTCAACCTGACATCATGTCCAGTCGGCCCTGCGTAACCCCTGTGAGGAATCATGGGATACACATTTAAAAATAAGAATAACAGAGAGCGCAGTCATAATTATGATGATAGGTGACAGTGCTAGTGAGCCAAACATCATTGCAAATGACAGTGGCCTGTGTGTTTATATTTGTATGCAGCTGCATTATACTGCACAAAGTGGAAATGTGCTCCTTTGAATTACCACAGCTATTGCTCACAGATATGAGACTTCGACTGATTTGAACTATTCTACTTTGTACATCCGTAGTATTCTAGAGAGATGGCAAGTACAAAGTGTAAATACTTCTTTTACTGTGCATAAGTTCAGTTTTCAGGTATCTGTACTTAGTGTTTAATTTTTTGCCTTTTTACCTCATATTTTACTTTTTAACACAAATATCTGTAATTTCTAGACCTTACTTTTTCAAAACAGGCTTGTCACTATAGTTCAAATGCCTTTCAGGGGAATTATTGATTATTTGTATTTTTGCATCATTGCCCACCGCCACGTTACAAAGCGAAAATGACATAATACATAAAACGATGTAACAAGACGTAGCAAGACGAAAATTATGCAAACAGACGAAAAAGACAAAATTACGTGAAAGACTTAACACATAACGAGACAGAAGTGAGGTAACAAGACATAAGACGATGATGGAAAAGGCGTAAAAGGCACAATGTTAAAACCTTAACAATTCGTAACAAGACAAAAACAACGTAACAAGACAAGAATGACATAAAAGATGTAACAAGAAGAAAACAACGTTAAGAATGTAACAAGATAAAAAAGACATGATGAGAAGAGACGGAGAAAAAGAGACTCGACTGCAGAGAAAAGGTGAGGTTCAGTTAGGTTTGCACAGAAACAGCTGGTAGAAATGTCCTTCAGATGGCTACTTTTTATTTCTATACTTTGAGAACAATTCAGAACCTGTACTTTTTCAGTTTTGCTTGAGCAAAGTAGGCAAATCAGTACTTCTAATTTTCTTCTTCTTTTTTTTTTTTAGACAAATCTCTGTACTTCCACTTGAGTAAAGAATGTGTATACTTTTGCCACCTCTGGTATTCTACCTCCATTGACTGTGGATTGTGATTAATGAACTTATTATGCAGCATACACTAGGGACTTGATTATTTACATATATTCAGGAAGTAGCCAGTCTAATGGAAAGAACCATTACCCATGCTGATGATCCTAACATCAAGGTGCTCTTCTCCTCTCAAAAAGCTGGGACTCATCTGTGGCACATATTTTTAGACTCAATGTCTGACTGGGAGGCCGGATTGAGCAACGCATTTCAGCACTGCAGTCTTTACTCCTTTCATCTCGCCTGAAAATGGAGGGAAAGCATCACTTAACATTGCAGCTTACCACACAATTACCTGAGTACCTGTTCTCACTGCAATTACAAGCCCAAGACAAATAATTAGTCTGACAAATGACTCCTGGGCACATCGCCCTTGTTGTGGTTGAGCCGTGTAATTTGGAGCCCCGGCTCCGAATGCTGGCTCTGTGGCGGTAATTAGCGATAGGCGATGTAACTTTACACCCGCCGAGTGTGTATGTGCGCGAGCGTGTGTGTGTGCCACTGTGAGTTCATGTGTCACTGCGGCCTCTGCTGCAATCATAAGCTTCAGAACCCGGAGTCTGGGGTTGCGGGAATCTCTGCATGTCGGCCCTGATCTCCCAGTCAGTGACACAGACAGCAACAGCCCACCTGCCAGCCTGTCACGTCTCCCCAGCGAGGGGCTGACACCATATTGTCAATGCCGCAGATTGAGCGGCGATCTTTTTTACAATCCCCCCTTCACTCCATCTGCCATCATCTGCGGTCTGTCTGCACATGGCAATGTGTGTATCTGCTCCTTCCTACCTTCCTTCCTTCATTCACTCAGTCCCGGTTGTCACAGCTGACAGCGGCTTGTCAAATGTTCCTGCAGCTGCAGGTTCATCCATCATTAAACGGCTGAGAAGAATTGAAATCATCTCTATCAGAGCCCTCAGGTAGTGTTGGCGCCTTTGGAGAGACGCGGGTCTGTTAGACTACGAGGCCTCGCTGGTAGAAGGCATCATTACTTGCACATCTGTCAGATTTGAGTAAAAGGTTACATGGTTAGGGGAAAAAAGAAGACTGGAGCTGGCAAATTCAGGATGATAGAGTAAAGTCATAAAAGTAATTTGAGCTGTCTGCAGCGATTCGTCAACGCTTGCTTTCTCTCCTGCTGAAATGCACAGTCATGTCTTCACACAATATGCGTGTGCATGCAAGGGTGCGTTTAGGGAGCATGTAAGGGGGGTTAGTGGTGAAATCAGAAATCAGCCTCAGACTTATCTGTGCGTGGAATAAGAAAGTACAGCTACACTCTCTATTTTGATTGCAGTCTGAGCTTATTGCGTGACCTTTTTATAATTGGAGGCAAGTAAAAAATAGGGTGGTTTTAGCTCCACTTCCTACCTAAGTTACTTTATGCTGTTGACAAGATTCATTATTAGAAGATAGGTCCGCTCAATTTATGTTAAATTTTCATGTTTAAATGCCCACTGCTCAAGTGGTTAGACTGTTAAACCAAACTCCAACTTATACTAAGGCCATATTTTTTCACATTAAAAACTTTAGTTACAGCATCACTAAGACTCTTTTCTGATTCACTTTGATCTACAGGCACAATCAGCACATGTCATTTACTGAATAACATCATTAACTAACCTGTGATGAAGGTACACTACATATATTGACTGGCCCAGCACTACATTGTTTAATTTCACCCAACACACATTGCCTGGCCCAGCACTACAACACTTGTTTTCGCCCAACACGTATTGCCTGGCCCAGCACTAGAGCACTTGTTTTCACCTGACAGAAGAGTGAAGAGTCAGACCACTGAGCAGGATAGATAGGGGGGCACATAAAGAAAACCTTCAGAAAGTGTTGTCTTTATGTGTGAAGTTTTTCAAAAGTTGTTTTTTATTGAATATATATTTTCAATTACATCATTTAATTGAGGGGGGGGTTATGTCCCCTCCGTCCCACCCAGGATCTGCGCCCAAGCACACGCACACATATGTCTCAGCCCTTTTATTATAAATATACACAAACACAAACAAACAGTTTCCTCCACACATATGTTTTTGGGCTCCCGTGGGGCCTCTTTAAGAACATTGGTTCTCAGAAGTAAATGGATCGCAGGTGTTTTCATCCACACGAGGGAGGAGTTTGTGCAGGAACAGAGGCCTGACCTCTCTGTGGGGACTGAGTGCAGGTAAATGCTGGGTGTGTTCCCTTGCCCGGTCCTGGCAGCCTGGGAGGCCGCGTCTGACTCCCCTTAGTGACTCACAGAGGCCCTGGAGCCGGGAGCACACACCAGGCAGGCAAACTACCACCCTGGAGGCCAGGACACACACACACACTAACCACTCAGTCACACATGCAGACTGCAGCACAGGTGTGGAGCCAAGCAAAACAATAATATTCCTAATTAGGTTATTTTTTAATCTATGGAGGCAAGGAGCCTAATTACTACAAGGTGTAAATACAGACGTTTCCATATTTACCGCTCATGAAATAGCAGAATGTAAGGTAAAACAAAAGGGGAGGATCAGGGAAATGTTAAACACAACATAGAGAAAAAAAAAAAAACACAATGAGAATTAACAAACAAAGCCCTCCGTTATTCTTATCGTGCTATCTGATCAATCTATTTTTGTTCCTCAACAGCTCTAATCTCTCTCCCACTCCCTCCCGTGTTGCGCCGAGAAACATTTTTGCACTTCAGAGATAAAAATCACAGTCTTCTCATCCACTCCTCTTCTTTTGTCTCCATTTCACACAACAAAGAGATAACACCCACGTGTGACAAGTCCACCCACATCCATCAAACTTCGCTCAAATCCGCCAGCAATAGAAAACAAAAGGATGACTCTTTCATCACAGAGTGGGCCAGAGAGCATCGATCACTCTCCGAGAGGCTAAACAGCGAGAGACTGAGTGGTATGGAGTGGAAATGTACAGACCTGTTATGCATTTTAGATTGGCTTTAAACCACTTATTTGCACCACTTGTGGCAGTTGTTTCACATTAGGATAAACATTTTACCATTGTGTAAGATTGGTGTTGTTTTTTAGTTGTTTGTCTCCATCATCATTTAAAAAGATATATTATGCCGCACTTCAAAGAGATCACTTCAGTCGAACAGCGTGGCCCCTGCCCAACGCTGTGATGTCTTCTTTCTGGGATTTTCTGTGGATGAAGTTTGTGTTTTTGTAGGTGGAGTTCTTTCCATTATCTGATCAGCTACAGCTGCTGTAGCTGCTTTCTACCCAGTTCCTCCTCTGTTTCTGTTCCATCTTCCTCTATTACAAACCACAGTTGATACTTTCATAAATTTAAAACAGAAGAACCCCTGCGCACCAAGAAGTTTTCCAAGAAAACTGACAGCGGGCATTTGTCAGGGGAAATGTAACAACTTTCATGTACTGGATGTGAATTGATTGATTCATAAATTGACAGTAATAAATCTGATTTATTTTATTGCTGTTTACAGATTATAGCTGACTCATTGGCACCGATTTCTTCTCAATAAATAGTCCTCATGCAAACTATTGAATCCATGTTCTGTGGATTATCCAGACCTTTAAAATGGGTCCCATGAGAAATCTGAATGGTCGTAAAATAATTGATATGTTATGAAATCAGAAAGTCACAATCCTGCTACATAAAAATTGATTCTTTTGACATTTTTTCTACTTTTACTGGATGGTTTTACATCTTCATACTGGTTAAATGATTAAAGCAAGAGCAACACCACAAGACATTGCAAACCAAATGATATCTGGCACTCTGAGCTGAGCTAACTAAATTAAGGCAGCAGTTAAGCAGCAGTTAAGTTAGCGCAGGGGTCTCAAACTCAAATTGGTGTGGGGTCACTGATAGTATTGTCATGTCATAGGAAGGGCCATTTCAATGACTTCAACTGAGGACTATAAGACTTTACTTTACGAACATATTTTCACCACACTTAACAAGAAACAGCAGTTTCTCTACATTTTTTAGCTAGCTGTGGGATAGACATAAATACCTCCTTCTTAAATATTCCTAATAAAAATGACTGTCTGTGCTTTGTTAAACTCCAAATTGTGTTTTTATGTCAATTGTATATGGAGGGGTAGTTTAAATTGGTATGAAACAAATAGAAAAAAATATTTAAACAAAACAAAATAATTTTGTGGGCCAGGTTATATCTTTTTTATTTTATTTTTTTACATCAACTTAACTAGTAACAAGTAAAGCCTTCTTTCCATCAAGAACTCTGAAAATCACAGAGAATCGAACAAAAAGCAGCCGGAGGACAACAGAAGAACAGAGAACATTTCCTCATTAAAATATGATCCAGTTTCACCAAAATCAGTGACATAGTTAGTGGTGAGTGACTTAGTGCTGTAAAGGATTTTGACAAGTGTGGCCCACTCCTGATAGAACCTGAAATCCCTGACGAGGATTTCAAATGCCGCCGGGAAATTCAAACTTCCATAACTGCAGAGCATGATGGCATCTCTTTACACCGGACTTTATGACTAGAGAGACTGAAATGTTTTGGCCCTTAATAGATGTTCCTGATAGAAAACTGTTATTACTCAATAACAGAAACACTCGCCACCACAAAGATCATCTGTGACGTGGGGTGTCGAGCAGAAAAAGGCTTGCTCTACACAGGCCAACAAAGTTTGATCCTGAGAAATAGCGATGGAGTCACAGGCTTCCTGTGAGAGATTTTGGCTGTTTTCATATGTGACGTCAATGCTTTTGACACCACAACCAAAGTCCATTTATCTCTCTTCTGTTGAGGTTATGGCAGAGATTTAAAAGACAGATACCTCATAACCTTGGATAAATTTAACCAAAATTATCTGAATACCATTATAGGCAGGTGAAAAATGTGTTTCTTCTGTGATTTTGAAGGACCAAACCTGCAGCTAAAAGCTAAATTTCTCCAGTATTGCAAGAATTCTTCTAAAAGGAACAGGCCAGATTGTAAAATAAGTCATACTTTTATTTCTGTAAAAATAGCCTTACTATTACATAAATCTCACAGTTAAGAGCCAAGTGACGTGCACAGTGAAACACAGGCACTAATATTCCACAACAGATGAGGAACCAGCAACATGATCCAACAGAAGAGAAGAAGGAAAAAGGTCAAGGTAAACTGGACCGGAGATTTAAAATGTTCATCACAATCACAGCTTGCCATCAGCTATTAAGCGTCCGGCAGCGGACAGCCACACAAATCCTGGCCTGACTGCCTCTCACAAAACCTCCTTATCTCACCTGTCCACCTGTCCCGCTCACTCGTCCATCTTCCACCCGCCGACCGCCGTGATTGCATCTTTAGTGTTACTACCCAAGCGACAGCTCTGCTGCAAAAGCAACATAAAGTCAGCCATTAAAAAAAAGTGTATTTATTATTTCTGAGACACAAGGAGACAGCAAAGAGGATTGCCTCTTCCATTGGCCACATAAGGGTACAGTGATGGAGATGACGGGGAAATCAACAGTTTATCAGCAGTCTGGGGCGGAGGTGTAGCAGAAGGGAGGCCTACCTAAATCTGACTTTATTCACATCTTCATTTGAGGATTAAAGTTTAGTTACATGTTATCTGGCTGGCATATAATGGGGTAAATGTTGCCGTATGTCATATATAATTTTCATCACAATTAAGTTGAGGAAATAACGATATATTCAATATTGTGATATCACAATAAAAAAGTCTCAATAGTGATGATATCTACCATGTTATTACATAGTTAATTATTCAATTTTATTATTTGTACTGTATTTTACAAAAGAACCACTACTGACTGTTGCATTGTATTTGTTTTGCAGTTGAACATACGTAATTCAAACATTTGTTGCAAACGTGCCTTTTTTTGCACAGAGGTCATGACCGGCCACTTTTATTTTGTTTGTTGTAAGAAGGAAAGCAGAAACGCTTTAAATTAAAAGGAAAATTAAAATTGATTTGAACAAAAAATGCTGTACATATCAGATTATTTAATAAACAACATTTTCAATTTATCATTTTTCTTTGTTTTTTAATCTTTCACTAAAAATTATATTGTGGCCTTTTTATTGTGTTATTATGGTACCTTGAGGTTTTGATATCGTTACATCCCTATTGGTTATACCAAGACAAAATCAATTTATTACATATAGTCCTGATAGGTTTAATATCTGCTTGTAATGCTTACATACAAGTCCAAGTTAGTAGCTATTTTTCCATTGGTTCAATATTTGTAAAATCCAGAGACAGATGTAAAGGGTGGGGGAAAAAATGGAGATACAAGGTTTGTGCCTGACAGAGACAAAAATAGGAATAACACACTATAAAAATAAAAGTATAAGATCTGAAAGTAGAAATTAGCATAAAATGAAAACTGTGAAGTATAAGTGGGGTGAAAACCGCTTATAGTAATCACGGTTACAGTGTTATATGGATGAAGAAAACTCAGGAGAGAATCTTTCCCATAAAAAAAACGTTTTAAATAGATTGCTTATAATAATCAAATAGTCTGCTTATAGTGTTCATTTTGGGCCTTTTCATACATGACAAAATGACGTGACGGAAAAAGAAAGAAGTCTCCTCAAAGCTTACGACAACCAACAAAATGTAGCAGCGGAAATACAGAAAGCTATATTGTACATACAGTGCTGAAATATATTATAGTGTCTGTAAATTATGTATTAGACAGCGCTGTATTTTTCTGTATTTTGAAACAGTCATTAAAATTAAATAGCCTAAACAGCAAATCTGTTTGTTTAATTACTCTTTATTCATGTATGTCATTTAAATGATCTGTATGAGAAATAAAGAAAATTTAAAAAAGTGGTCATAATAATCATCCCCTAATAATGATTATTTTGACTATGACAGATCATTATAAGAGGTTTCCACTGTACCAGAAATTTGTACCTTGGTGTAGTACTTAAGTGTACTTAGTTACTTTTCACAAATATAATTTCCTGAACACTAATTTTTGTTTGAAGGCCTTGTAAATATGCAACAGTATTCCAAACGTATTCGTGGAATACCAGGTCAATGCAAGCAGAGGTGCAGATCAATAAATACACAACACTACATGCGGTATCTATATGTTAATGGCCTGTGTTATCTATAATTGGTCAACAAGACATTTCCTGCGCTCTCAGCTAAAGCCCCTCTTTCCACAGAACAATAGTTCAGTGCTCTTAAGCTCTACAATGTGTGTTTTCCCTTTGCTCAAATTGACTGTATTTGTGTTGTCTTGTTTGGTGCCGCGGGCGCTGCGGGCTCGAAAGTCAACGGGTGTCGTGCTTCTTCCACCAGGCAGCCACCCGTCTCTGAAGCCAACATGCGTCACACTTATTGACGGAGGAAGTTCCACGTGTTCCTGCAGACAGCCCCCTGTCCGCCTGCGCTTCCCCTTCGCTGTGCCGAGATCCATCCCTACAGAACGAGGTCAAGCCTGCATAATGACCCTAACGAGTCAAGATTCGCTGGATTAGATTATTTCAAACAGTTTGCAGAGCTACCGTTTTGACAACAAATATCCCCGAGCCAGAGAGTGATGGTCATTCCCTGGCTGCTTCTGACATTGCAAAAACAATGTGTTGATTTGGATTTCACGTTCAGCCGCTCGTCGCGTCCACATGGCTTATGCGGAGAGATATGTCATTCCGGGGGTTAGGCTAATTTCAGCCAGGCCATTTTAGATGATGTCAGTGGGCGCAGGAGAAAATGGAGCTGACCTCTTATGCCCCGCGCTGCTATGCTGCGTTAGACTTGCCGCTCACCAAATTTGGTAAATCTGCCACGTTTATTTCCCCCAAATGTCCACTTCATTATGGCGCGTCTCGCATATCGGGTGCACCGTCCCATGACAGATCGCCGGCCTCCTTTCCCCCTCCACCAGCAGAGCAGCGCCGCCCTGCTCTTTTAATGCAAAGCGATGGGAGGCAATGTGA
Source organism: Lutjanus campechanus (assembly GCA_027495735.1). NCBI lineage: Eukaryota > Metazoa > Chordata > Actinopteri > Lutjaniformes > Lutjanidae > Lutjanus > Lutjanus campechanus. Next base: position 26,955 of record JAJHUR010084479.1, read on the forward strand.
GCGTTTGGTTCAAAAATAAAACACATCGCTCTCTCTGTCAGTCTCCTCTTCAGGAAGCATTTGGTGAAAATGTCGTCCTAATCTGCCTTGTCTTTGGCTGTAATTATCAACCCCATAGTATAAGCAGGCCTCTGCCTCTCTCTTCTTACATTGTGTCTCTTTTGTGTTTCGCTTTTCTCATCTGTTTTTTTGTTCCCCTTTCTGTCTTTTGATTCCAGCGGATTGAAGAAGAACAGGCCTGATTGTCTCGCCTGAGGTAAGATTTCATAGGTTTACATATCAAAGTCTATAAATAGATAAGAGCTTTTGAAAGGGAAAGTGAGCAGAGAGAGGAAAGTGTGTGTGTGTGCATTCGTGCCTGCGAGTTTGTTTGTATGTCTCCATGTGTATGCACGTGTGTGTGTGTGTAGAGAGAGAGAGAGAGAGAGACAGAGAGGCTTTCCCACTTGCATACACAGCGAAAAGAGCCTCCACCAAAACAAAAGGGATTATGGCGTTTCAAGGGTGTTGTGTTTGCTGTGTTTATTCACATAGCTCATGGGGCTGCGCAGGACCGGCAATGAATGTCAATGTCAGGGAGCGAAAATGCTGCAACACAAGATAAATATGATGAACAATAAACACAGATTAAGGCTGAATATGTCACGCTACATCATGCGCAGATCCCAAGTCTCATGACATTAAGTAACCCTTGAAAGTGTTGACATGATCACGTTAAAAACGATGATGGTTGTTAGCCTCGAGTGCACCGCCACAGACAAGCGTTATTTATATGGATAGTTCGCCAAAGTCTGGTGTCACACCTGCTTAATCCAGTCCTGGAAGTAGCGGTGGTAGTGAAACAGGGAGTGGACCATATTAGCACTGATCATCGTGGCCTGGAGCGGTGGTTCCCAACATTTTTGAGTCGTGTCCCTCCAGAAAAATCAGGTTGTTTGAGACCCCACCCTACCCCCCCTCCAAAACACTCAATAACATCTATTTTGATGTAAATTATTCACTGCTACAGGCAATGTAATGCAAAAAACATTCCCCAGCCTAAAATACGGCCCTCATTTCCCATCATGCTGACTGTGTAGTTTGTTTTTTATTAGTGTTATTATCTGTTAAACATTGTGATTTATTTTTGTAACTGTCATTTTTGTGTGTTTATAGTTTAAAGTTAAGGATTTTTTTTCTTACCATGCTGACAAGTAACATGTTCCAGCGGGATGGTGGTTTACTGTGGCTGCCCACATAATTATGCTTAATTATCATTGAAGGATACTGTCATAAGAAAGGGCAGTGTGTAGGTATGTGCGGTAGGCGAGTGGCAGACTGCGGGTGCTGCTCGCAGCAGAGCAGAAACTCAAACTTTGCAGCAAGTTGTCAATCTGGCAGTAAATGTACAGTGAAGGTGACAGTGTGTCAGCTTCTCATGACCAAGAAAAATCTTGCTCTGGAAAATGATACATCCAACACCGGATGTCTTCTGTGGTTATTTATCCATTTTTTCCATCTTGAAAACAGTTGTTGTTGTTAGCATGTTGTTAGCTGTCTTGTGGCAATCCCATAATGCCTTGGGTTGAGTTTTCCAGCCAGAGGCTGTGTTCCTGACTTGTGCGTTACATTGCTCATCCTTCGGTGTATTAACAGATCAATGCCCTGATCTCAACGTGAGGCTGACCCTTCAAAATAAAATTTGCGGTCACGACAGTAAGGAGCTCAACCCCATAGTTGGCATCACATGACCATGGTATTGCGGTAATGCGTTTATTGTCACAGCCCTAACCATTAGCGAGAAAGGTGAGGCCAGCTGTAGTTTACATACAAGGAGGCAAGTCTCTTATAATTAATGTCTTCAAGGGCCTGACATCACTGAGAGCTGATAGTTTCATTTTATTCTCCACAACCATCTGGTGACCCTCAAAGATTATCTCGTGACCCCCCCAGAAGTTATCTCATGACCTCCTTAGGGGTCCCGACCCCTAGGTTGAGAAACACTGCCCTGGAGGAGAGCAGGGATGAATGCATCAAGTACTGTAGTTGATGGAGGTGCTTTGAATAAACTAATTATGCTGTAGTGTGTATTCTGCAGCAGGTGCAGTCTGTATTGCAGGTGCAGCAATACTCGCTATTAATGCGTGGGAAGTACAATATCTACGTAATCAAAATGATGCCTCAGCAAACACTCTCTTACCTATACATTTTTCCACAATGAAAAAAAAAAAGTTGGGCAGGCAGAGCGTCTGAAAGATAAAGCCTAATGTGCACAATATTGCAACGTGTTAGTTAACAACTGTAGCCTTAACTTTAAGTTAACCGATTGCTTTTCCTTTCCTCTTTTTTTGTATTTCCACATCTAATTACACTTTCATTCATCAATGTTGATTAATAGGTCCTGTGGCACGCCTGCCTCATTTTACTCTCAATTAAGCTGGTTGATGCATGTTCTCATCAAGCAAGATGCATTGGCCTGGTTTACTTGAGGCGCTATTAGTGGACACTGTAATTAGTATCCCAGCACATAGAACTTCCCCCACCTCCTGAGCCCCTCTCCCCAAGCTGCCATCCCTGGCCTCTTTTAATGCCTTCCAAATAATGAAGATAACAGAATAGATGAGGGACGAGCAGTCCGGCCCACGTTAATCATCTTCCTCTCTGCAGTTTTTTTTCCCCTTTTTTTCTTTTTTAGCAGGAGAATTATGGCTTGTAAAATCACCAAACTCCCAATGTCTTGACAGACCTCTTTTGTGTGCCAACCACTCCAGCTCCTCCCCGCATTTTCCTTATCAGTGGGGAGATGTATGTCTTTATCACATTTCACACTCAAAAGGGAACAGCCAGCCTGATATATTTGCCAGTTACTAAATGTGGGGCTTTATCGAAAATATCAGTCTAAGTTGTGCACATTAGCCCTCATGCTCTTTGAGAAGCCACTTTAAAAGAGGGCTGATTACACGCTTGTTGCTGTCGTGATACCAGCTTCAACGCTGGAGCTCCCTTTTTCTCGCTCAGCCAGCTTTCCCAGAGCGCTCCTCTGCCTCTGATTCCCTGCACTTCAAGAGATCTCTCTGAGGAGGGCTCTGAGGGCCTCAGCAAAGAGCCCGGCTGGGCAGGCAGAGACTAAAGGATGGGTGAAAGATGGAAAGAGATGGAGAAAGATGGAGAGAGAGGCAGCAGGGGTAATAAAGCCAAGAGAAGCAGATAGAAAAGAAGAGCGGCCGTGTGGCTGCTCTTTGTGCTGGAGACGCTGTAGCGGTGGCCACGTCTCATCCCCATGTCTGCGCAGACGGCTCCCATGGGCCCCTGCGCCAAGCTTGTAAGTGCTAATTGGGCCTGTTAGGGTCAGCAATTAGCCGGCTGCTATTGAAGGATCGTGACAGCCAGGCCTTTCAAAGCCCCGTCATTCTTTTAGGGCAGAGAGAGAAAGAGCAGAACATAACATGGACAAGGCTCAGACAGCCACCAGACAAGCAGCAGAGGAAGATAAACCAACAGGATATCCCACAATGCAGTGTGCTGAGGGTAAGGGGGAAGGGACAGTATGAGGCAACATGGCGCTTATTGACTTCAGTCAGAACTGAGAGGACTGATGCAACTCTCTCCTGCTAGAAATAATGCATCAAGCAGCACTTTTCTCTTCCTGTACAAAATGAATAAAGTTTGGAACTGAAATTCTCTTTTAGTGTGATGTGGTGCAGTTTGACTTGCTGCGGGTTTTGTGTTTGTTTGGTGTCTGACTGGTACTTTAGTTACTCGGCTACTGTTTTTATTCTTTGTTTCTTTGTGTAATGTAGTACAGGTTACTTACCAAACTGATGTGGGTTAGGGGAGGACAGACTTTTTGTCTTCTTTGTTAGTGCTGCATTTTTGCTGTGCTCTAGCACCGAATTGCATGCAGTGTGGGGTGATAATGTGATAAACAATGTTTTTAGGCTTCTGGGGCCGTATTACAGAAA
>JAJHUR010084480.1:0-18368 GCA_027495735.1 Lutjanus campechanus
TTTGCAATTTTCCAAAGAAACAGTGGTTTATGGACATTTTTTGGCTAAATTGAAGTGGCACAGACACCGAAGGATTAGGATTTAGGGCTGTACCCTTACCCTGTTTTTTGCTGTGGTATTTGAATGGCAAAATTAGTATTTGACTATTCACCTTGGTGTTGCTCGAGTGTTTTGTCGGTCTGTGTCAAGCTTGCACTAGAGTTGCTGCTAGGCGGGGTCACCTTTTTGTGTGCCCACCTGCTGCTCCCTGTCTGACAGAGCTGCCTCAGACTCATTTCTCAGAACATCTCTCTCACCCACAGCAACAAACAAACCCCCTCGCCTCTAAAAATGTGTTTTCTCAGTTCCTCTTTCTTTGCATCTTTTTCTTGCATTGCTCCTCACATCTCCAGTGGGAGGGACTAAGATGCAAATAGATGGAAAAGACAGAAACATGGGGCAAACGTGAATGCAATTAAGGGAATTGGGTTAATCCCAGTGTCACTTATCATAGCAGCAAACAGCACAGCTGTACTAATAACATTAATGAAGGCTCTGTTCCATTCAGTTGTCCCACTAAGCTGTGATAGTCTAACAGGTATAATATGTGCAACACCAGGATCCTGACACCAAAGCAGCTAAATGGAATCCAGCCGTCATTAATTTTTATTATTTACACCTGTGCTTTTCTACTGTGACGTGTCAAACTGTCTTCTGTGAACAAGGCCCACAGACACTCTGGGAATGAGGAGCAGGTGTGTAGGCAGGGAGGAAAACAGGTGTCTGTACAGGGTCTTTAATCATTGTTGAATGTGTGATTCATCTTGGTGCATTGCTGGTTGTAAAGTCCTTACAAAGCAAACTACAGAAAAAAATATCAGTAAAACAAGTAAACAGTTTAAAAGGAGCTTTTTATAATTAGCGATTGACCCAGCAGGCCATTAGATCTTGCTCAAGTGCTGTGAATAGTGTGAGTTTAACAAACTTTCTAATTAAAGTTGTTCCACTTGGATTTTTTCATGTTGATCCGACACCTTATCACAATAAAAATCCTGTAGCAGGCTCTGGGTGCAGACCAAAACAAGAAATCCCCCAAGGAAGGAAGAATTTTGGTGTTTAATTAGTACAAAAAGAGCGTGCTTGTGTAAGCCTACTTTAAGCCGTATCAATACCATCCCCCCACCTCCCATCACTCGGTATAATAGCCAACAACTGATAACCCAAACTCTATTCTGAAAGTAATTTGCCAGACTAGCAGCGAAGCACCTGTCCCCTGCACCGCTTCTCTCCCCGAAGTCATCTCTCTTAATGACTTGTGCCTATTGTAATTGGCTCTGGCTGGTTTCATTTACAGTTCTGATCAGCCAATCAGATTAGCAGGGGTGTCATGTGATAGTGTTTGCCGAAGCCCTGAGGAGACTGATGAGTGATGGGACAGAATGAAGTGGGTTATCTGAAGGGAGTTTTAACAAGGTCTGGGACTTAAATAGTGGCAAGACGGATAGAGAGGAACTGGAAAATACAAAACCAGATGGGATAATGTATCCTTCAGTATAACAGTGAGGGCGCAGAATGGTAGATTTAGCTCCTCTTTCCATGAAATGCATTTACCACAGTAAAGAGAAGTGACATATGACTCATTTTAAACTTTGACTTCACCTAAAAATCAATTCATGTTTTTTAATCTTGCAAAAAAAACAAGAAATCTAATACACTTATAACATCAACAAAAACAAGACTCACTGTTAAAAATTTCAAAAGTCCGAAACTTCCACAAGGGTCAAATATTACAATGTTTCTCTAAGAACAAGTTGCTTTATTTCCTTTGACTTAAAGGACCAGTGTGTAGGATTTAGTGGCGAGCTTGCAGATTGTAAATACCTCATTTCACCCTCCCCTTCCAAGCGTGTAGGAGAACCTACAGCAGCTGCGAAAAATCGTGAACAGTAAAAGGCCACATCTAGAGTTAGTCAGACTGTTTGGTGGGTTACTGTATAAACATGGCAGTGCAACAAGGCGGACGCCGTGTGGGAGGACACTCTCACTCTCTAGATATAAACAGCTCATTCTGTTGTAACGAAAACACAATCAGTTTTTGTCCCCACAGCATTCAGTGCCGGAGAAAGGTCTGGCTCCACACATTATTATTCTGCTATGAGGGGGGAAAAAAAGCGCTCTGGCTTGTGTGTATTTCTCTAAACCAGTCACAATCGTCTTGGGCGGAGCTTCGCCCAGGATGCAGCGACAGTACCCCTGCCAAATAGCGTTGGGAGGGAAGTTGTTTTTGTGGAACATTTGAACATCTGGAGGCAAGGCTGCGGATTAAAATGTCTAAAGCACAGCTAAAGAAAAGGTAACAGCTGCATCCTAGGTGCTAATTTGCCTTTTTTTTAGGGTAGGTTGCTATCCAGGAGGTTGTTGTTGTTTCCCGGGGACTTTGAAAACGCGGATAGAGGATTCTGCAATGCCAAGTCAGAGTTATTTTCAGGAGCAATTGCTTAGTGTAGAAAATGTCAAAATAAATTGGGGAAAATGTTCATCACAATTTCCCACAGTCCAAAGTGACATCTTCAGATTGCAGTCTTTGTCCAGCCAACGGTCCAAAACCAAAAGACTCCTCATTTATTATCATGAAAAAAGAAAAGCTGATATTTCCTGATATTTACGAGGCTGGAACCAGCAAAAGTTTTACATTTCTGTGGGAAAAATGACCGAAACAATCAATTAACTATCAAAGTAGTTGGCAACTAATTTTCTTTCACTTTACTAATCATTTGGTCAACCAATCATTGCAGGGTCTAATATTGTATTCCACCTCTGCCATATTCCGACAATAAATCCCCATAAATCTACACACTGGACCTTTAGGAGTAAGATTGTGCAAAAAAATTCAAAGTAATTGCTTTCCTATTTTCACATTTTTGCTTCTAATGAAAAAGTTAACGTGACTTAATGAAGGATTTCTGAACTTTAAGGTATTTTAGACCGCCTGCATAAAACTGTTACAGTGACAAGATGAACCTTGAAACTGTTTCATTTAAAAACAGCATTTCTAAACCTTCCAAGTGTTAAAAATGCTCACTTATATCTATCAATCTTTATGTGTGTGAAAACTGGAGCATAAGTTTTGTTCTGTTTCTTGGGTTGTTTTGTGTCTTGTGTTGCTTGGTGCGTTACTGTGTGTAGGTTATTTTGCGCTGTGATTCTTCTTCCAGCTGTAAAATGCTTGTCTGCCCCGGCTGTGGAAACACATTTCTCAACTGAGGACAATACAGTAAATGCTGTTCAATACATAGCACAGGAAAAAGAAGCACCCCAGCATGATAGCATACAGACGTCAGCATAATGTGCGCTCATTGTGACCCCCCACTGCGGGTAGATGTGTTTGAATCGAGTCGTGTTAACATTTTAAACGTGAATGGACTCAGGAATCTGTTACAGTAGACAAAAGAGAAACGGGGGAATTCAGCGGTGCATGTGCTACCTTGCGTATTATGGCTCAGTATTGTGCTGTTACTGCATGTGTAGGTGGTAATAAAGAGTTTGGTTCCTTTTGTTTAGCTGGAAGACACTGTAAAGTGATGAGGAAGAAATTCAACTAAATTTCAGCTAAATCCGTCATGGCAGACACTTCATATGTTCATATAATTTACAAAAATCATTCCCCTTCAAAGCTCCTTTTGTCCTGCTTTCATCTCTTCCCCCCTTTTTTTTTAGACTTTTCCCTTCATTTATCTTCTCTCACCCTCCTCTATTACCTTGCTGTAGTCCACCTGTGAATTAGTCTTCCTGGCTGTTTAGCTGCAGCGTGATGTATTGTGACATTTTCCAATGAGCCATTCCTCATGCGCGAGCGAGCTCAGCTCCTGGCTTCCTCTACTCCCTGCTTGTTGTTATTTCATTTCCTTCATCATCTACTTTTATGCGACAGAGGAAAATAATCATAGTAATAACAATGCAGAATATTTGTAGCCAAGGGCATCATCCACTGGTTGTTTGTACCTAAGATGTCCTGGTATTTAATGCTTATTCTAATGAGAAAAAGAAATGTAGCCGGATAAGAATAGTCTTGTTTCAGTTTTGTCCTTGGTGAAAAAAAAGTCTGCAAGTGGACCTTTTTAATCCTGTGAATTCACTGGTGGCCGGAGCACTCGCCAGACTTATTTCACACTGCGAAAAACTGATCAAATGTATGACTTTGCCAAAAAATGAAAATGGAACTTGCTGTACTTTTCCCCCTCCTTCAAATTTGTTGTGCTCCCTCCATCACCTCCTCGCATAAAACTTCACTGTGACAACACATTTTTTTCCCCCAGAAGGAAAGACCAGGGCCGAACAGATCATGGATTTTATTCTCGCCACACCACGCAGGGGCAGAAATTGGTATCCTACATTTTAAACCGCTGCTGGTCACAACCCTGTCTTTCCTTCCTCTCTTACAACAGTGGGGAGAAAAAGTCAGACAACAGAAAGGAAAAAAATAAAGCGATAACAACAAAAAGTGACAGCCAGACAGAAAGAGAGCATTAGCCTAGAGCCAAAGTGTTGTGAGCAAAAGAGTGTTTGGGGGGTAGATAGAGCGATATAAAGAGAAAGCAGGTAAGAGAAAGAAAAGCTCAGTTTGTAGCCTGTAGCTGTGGATTAGACCTGACGGCCCCAGGAGTCAATCAGTCTTCTTGCTCCTCTCATCTCTGGGCAGATGGGAGAATAACAGGGCTGTCTACCTGCCAGCCGGGGGCAGGTGGAGGTGTTGGGAGTAGTGCTGGACGGTGGAGATGGAGCAGGGGGGCAAAGCCTAAAAGAGAAGGCCGGAGGTGGTGAAGTTTACCTTTACTGAATTTCTTCAACTTAGATTTTTTCTGCATCCATCCCATAAACACAGAGTTCTGCAACACGTGGATGCTGCAGCCGAAAAATATTGTAATATTAATCAAAATATTACGATGAAACGCATCATTTTCTCACAAATTTGCTGACAATTGTATCAATTTTCAGTCACGATTATGCTGTGGATTAACCGTCGCTGTATGGAATCATTTCTTGTCCATTATTTTATGTACAGCTGTGTGTATGTGTGTTTGCCAGTGGACATTATGTATGGACAAATGAAATTCTTCATTATGTAAACTCAAAATGTAATAGGCCCTATTCAAGTTATGAAAGTTTTTTTCCCATGATGCAGTACCAGCCCATTTTTTTGTGTTCTTCAAAAGATTACTGACTCGACTCAGAATGTAATAAAATTAAATGGATGATTGCCTGGAGGTTTAAATGTGTGCATATTTTTCAGTAGTCTGGAAGCACAACACTTTATGAGTAAGTTTTTCAGTACTAGTGAGCAGATAATATATCATTACATTATTACTTTAAAGCTGATATTATTAAGATTTTTATATATTAAAAATGGATCACATGACTGAATGTGTATGTAAGACACTCAGTGATTAACCCACAGAGAGTTATCATCAGACTCTGCAGGACCTCTCGGCTCTACAGTGCGTTTCATTGTCTTAGAGTTGATTATTTTAGTTTTACAGCCCACATCTTAACTTTTTTGGTTGATTGCAACACTCTCTTTGGCGTCATTTTCAGCAAGAAGGCTCCAGTAAACTAACTGTATGCCACCTGCTCGGTGCCAGGCAGCACACAGACAAAAGTAGCAACTAGCCAGTGAAGATAGAGGAGCATTTAGCAACTAAAGAGCCAGATATTGATGTTGTTGGTGGTGGAGGCCAAAAACAGAGCTAAAAGAGAGTGAAAATTGGACTTACATTCATCAGCTGGCCAGAAGCTTAATTCCAAATGAATGCTAATGTTGCTCCATATCCGACAGATGTATAATGACAATGGCATGTCAATCACAATCACAAGTTCACAGCTTTTCCTCAAAGTCGAGGTGCACTGATTGTCATTTTCATGGCTGATTCCAAATTTCTGCAGATTCCGATTTTCTTTCTCTTTGAAAATATGGCGCATCAAGATATTATCAAGATTATTGTATCAGAGGGAGCACAATCTTATATGATCTCATGTGAGAGAATGTGATCTCATGGGGAAGCAGATGTAAACAAACAGAGACTGCCATGGTGCAGCAACTTGCTGGATGTTTTGAAGTGAGAGAAAAGCAAAAGCAAAAGACTAAATGAGTCTGGGTGAGAAAATGTTTGGAGATATGCGATCAGCAGAGGTTGTCTATTCTTCAGCAAGAATTGGAGGTGAGATCTTAACCGGTTTTAGTATCTGTCAACATTAGTATGCTAATTAACGTTAGACTGAAGGGTTAGAAAGTTGTACCATACCACCATCAGCTGCTCTTCCTTGTAGACTTGACTTTCTTCTCATTATCATGTTCTAGCAGTCTGTTGCTCCAGTCATCTCTACCCAAAAGTAGCCAAAAATATTATTGTCATATTATTGCAGGAAATTGCTTCTCCACTTATCCAGCGCATGTTTGGTGGATTTACATAGTATGTACAGAGTTTGCGTTTGGTGTCTAGTCTTTGACCTCGATACTACAAGTTAATCTCTGAGCCCACAGGTGGTTGCAGGGTGGAGGTGAGGCTTTTTTAGGAGCGGCAGAAAGGTTTCCAGCAAGGTTTGACAGACATGTTTTGTAAATGAATGGTGCAGCAGCAGCAGCATACCAGACCAAAATCATCTTAAATTGGCCACCGTATTGCAACGGGTGTGTTGAATATATATGATGCATTTAGTTGAGTTTGTCGTGTGCAAGTGCAGCACAGCTACTGGAGTTGTCTGCCTGAATTGGCTCACAGGCTTTGCTCCTTTTAATATTGAAGAGGAACTTTTATGGGGACAATTAAACCTAATCTCACTCGGTAATTAGTGTAATTCCTGCTCTGAAACCAATTTATCAGAATCAATCCCCACTTGTGTAAAGTTAATTTTAGCTTTGGACTGTTAAATTTTTCAGTGAAAATAATACATCATTCATTAAATCATTTGTACAAAAAAAACACTCTTCATTTGAATAGAGAAGTTACTTAGCTCATGCAAGTTTCAAAACTTTCTGACTTCATCTCTGCAGCCTAATTAAACACTAAATAAAGGCGAGCAGTCTGTGGAAAAAAAGGGGAGGCTACAGAGAAACAAGTGCAGGGACTTCCATCTCCATTTACAGTTTATTTTAACTCGTTAGCTAGATGCAAAATGTCAGAGCCTCAAGGGTGATTGGATTACTTTAGATCTGACAAAATCTAATTCACTTGCAGGCGCACTGGGATTAAGTTTTACATTGCAATGCACAGAGTCGACCACTGCTGAGGGGAGATGGACATAATAACGACAGGGAGGAAATGACTGCGGAAAAAGATGTCTGCCAGTATATACACACTGTACTACAAATTTTTATGTTGCTGTCATCAGTTTTTAGCTCAAACCACCATGCGTAAGTAAATTTTCAAGCAGTCACAATATATGTGTAGACCCGAGGGGCCCTATTTAGACAATCTATAGCATAGTCTAAAGTATGTGGCGCAAGTGCATTTAGGGCATGTCCAGCTCCACTTGAGAGGCTGAAACTCTCCCCCACATCGTGCACATTTACACACAAGGCACAGTAGACTGACTGCAGTGACATTACTGTACTGTATGCATGGAAACTTTAAATTGTTAAAGAAAACACTCATACATCAATACAACACACATTAAAGGGATCACCTGGGAAACTTGTGCTGCTTGACATAATTTAAAAGATGCTTTAATGATTAGACAGGGCAGAGGAAACTCTCCAGGTGAAACCCAGGAAATCTTTTTTTTTTTTCAGCTCAGATGGAACAATTTCTGAACTTTGACTGTGTGTGAGACTGTGATGTGTAGAAGAACACATTAGTTTAGATCCTGACTGACCCTTTAAATGATCAGTGAAGTTACAGCTGCTGTGCGTAAATGTCTACAGTGTCTCTCTTAAAGCTTCACCCTATTTCACCCACCTGCAAACATCCACCTGGAGCAGAATGTACACTTGTTCTGAACCTGCTCATGTGGTTTTCTTATTATCTGAATAAAGAATTCTTTAAATAGCAGGAAAATACTGACTTTAACCATTAAACCAGGTTTTTGGTGGTCAATGCCACAATCGCTTTCTGCCACCTTGAGATAGCAACGCGTCAACAATGCACCTGCTTGGGCGCCGGGACAGAAAATGACAACTGAGTCTGGTAGAACACAGCGATGACAGCTGCACTGCACCGTATGCTCCTTTTCGGGCAGGAGATAAAGCCCTTAGTCTTGTTAGTGAAATTTTTGCCATTAAATCGTTCCCCTGCAAAATGAATAATCCCTTAAAGTATCTGACCTGAAAAGAAGCAAAGTAAATAAGCAAATCTTAAATCACAGCTGTAACACAAAACCAACAGGGAGCTTAATAATAACAGGTTCATAGAGTTTCACTGGAACTGTGCATTGTGAAATGTGGGCCCCAGACCTGGAACAGTGTCATATTAAACTGCTGCAAACAGTAGTTATTTGCCTTGGCTGGTTTTCTTTACTTTATACCCTCTAACATGGCTATTAAGACTGACAATTTGCATTTGGAATGAACAACAAAATAATAAGTCCCAATTCCTAAGCCTTCTCAAGCCTTAGATGACTCACTACAAACACTACAGGATTACACTCACCCTCCCTGAGAGGCAGTGATCAGACATAAGACATTTGTCCTTTGTTAATCTTGTTTTTACATTCATTTGACCAAACTGTGTCTTGTGTTCTATGGGCTCAGAAATTTGCACTAATATTTTATTTTATTTTTTATTTTTTTGCAAGAACTGTACATGGAGATTGAAACCTCTTTTAATTAGACAGGAACTCTGTGCTGCCAGCCAAAACAGCCCGACAGCTTGATGTGGTGATGAATACATTTTTGGACGCTGAGCAACTCCAACGAGACAGTGAGAGGGACAGTCTTTCACACTTAGAGGTTTCATCACCCCGAAAATCATCATCTTCTTTTGGCATCGCAGCAAATCCCTCCATGTCCCTCCTCCTTCCCTAAATATCGCCTACTTTACTTTTTATGTCCTTTTTAGTGCGCAGAGATGGGCAGACACGGTGTAGCGGCGAAGAGCCATAAATCGCCTGTCTCCTTTAGAAACTTGCAGTGTGTTTAGTCAGAACTTTTGTGACAAAGCGGTGTGAAGCAGAGGCCAGTAGACAAGCTCCATTGATGCCGAGGCATGGAGGCCGATGATGACACAGGCATGATGCAATGGAGATAAGGAGGAGTAGGAGCAGGCAGAGAAATGGAGTGATTAGGTGTGGGGAGTATTCATTTAGGAAGACAAACAGCTTCATTTAAAGCTAGCCAAGCACAGAGACGGCCTCTCCCACTACAAATGGGCTGAAATTTGCATCTTTTCGCTGACGGGGGATCTGAGCCCCATCCTCACTCTCTTGGTCTCAAGTGATGATAGATTATCTGAGGTCTCGCCTGAGGAGCTACTGTCTTTGATTTGCTTTTCAACACATTTCGTGTCTGCTTTTGCTGAAGTAATTCCTCTCCGCTCGTGATCTGCTGCTGATATTGTCTCAGCCGTACTTATCTACAGTAGCTGTATGAGGGCTGTTTGCTGTTTTGTTTCATTCCTTGACTGCGTGCGGGGGAAAAAAACAAAGCGGGGCGGAGATAGCAGTCATTTCACGATTATGACACAGTAGAAACGCCAAACTCGCGACCATTACATTTGATTTCTCCGTATCTCTCATAATCATAATCTGCTGATGGCTTTGCAGCTGAGAATGAAATTAAAGTTTGGAGCTCGGTAAACAAACAGATCATGATGATTATCTGATAAACACTCGCCAGTTGTAGATATGATTTCTCTGCAGACTGTTATAAAGCAGAAAATGTTTTAGCTGCAGGTGAATATAGAAACAGACTGCTTCTGCCATCCATCATTCATTTCTCTTGTGTTTTCTGTGCTGAAATATTTGTGTTACTGCACCCAAATGGTTTTTAGAGGGGGGGTTAAAGGGATAATTCGGGTTATTTGAAGTAGAGTCGTATGAGGTACTTATCGATAGTCAGTGTATTAGCTACAGTAGATGGCGGTCGGCACGCCCCCAGTTTGAAGAAGCAGAGAGGGCCAGCATGAAGCAATGTGCTGCTGTGCAACAGCAAAAGTACATATTTACTCTGGCCTGTAGTGATATTTATCCATCTAGATTATTTTGATGTGAGTTGCAGGGGTTTTGAGATATCAGCTGGAGAGATATCTGCCTTCCTTCCAATATAATGGGACTAAATGGCAGTTTGTGGTGCTCAAAGTACCAAAAAAAATTACATTTGACAAAATTCAACTCTCTTTCCAGAAATCATGACCTTGTTATTAATCTACAGACCTTGTTGTGAGTAGGTTCATGTAAGACCTACTTTCCCTCTGCAGTAAAATCTATCAAAACTCCTTTTTTTTCCACTAGAAAGAAAATGAATAGTTCACTGTTCACAACAAGGTCTGTGGATTATCTTGAGTAACCAGGTCATGATTTCTGGAAAGAGTCACTGGTGCTGAATTTTTCAAATGGATTTTTTTTGGCATTTTGAGCACCAGAAGATGAGTGCCATTTTGTTGCACTATATTCAAGAGAAGCCAAACAGGTCTACGGCTGTTATCTCCAAAACTTGGCAACTCACACCAGCACTATTGATATGGATAAATGGCACCACAGGTAAGAGGAAAAATATGTAGGGTGTTTTTGATGATATCAGTTTAAGTGTACGCTTTAGTTAGAATATTTTCACATTTTTCCTTGCTGCCAGACAGGCTTTTCAGACAAGAAACCACCATCACAAAAGCCAAATATCACGCTCTCCAAACCAACCAAAGTCTGTTCAGTTATTTTACCTCACAGAACACAGGTACTGCTGATCCACCAATGTCTCGATCTGAGTTTGTTTGTAATATCGTGTGACTTTGCTGTGGTAAAAAGATATTTCAGATTTACCAAAGTCACACAATAACGTAAACAAAGTAGCTGGTCGAGGCAGCAATGCACCACTAACTAACTAACTAAAATGACAAATTTCACCTGTGGAGTTTGGTTAGTTTGGAGAGAATGATCTTATCTTAGCTTTGGCTTATGGCACAGCGATATTCCATCAAAAAAGTCTGTCTGACAGCAGTAACGTAAAGTAGTAAGATATTTTAAATATAGGTACATTTTAACTGATATTATTTTATTAAGGTGGGTCTTATTAAATGATCATTTGTTACTGACGCTGTCCACAGCCGTACATTGCTCAGCATCTGTGCTGATACTCCTCTCTGTTTCACCAACCAGGGGCCGTGCCTACCGCCATCTACTGCGGGTAATACGCTGAATATCACCAAGCACCTCACACAACCCCGTTTCAAATAATCTGAACTAACCTGAGCTTTAAAAAACCTTATGGAAGTGTATTTACTTAATGTGATCACTGCTGCTTTTGTTCTGGTTCAGTGAGAGTATTTCAGCTATGTAATTGACCCAGTGCATGTGGGCTGGTGGGAATGCAAGGAGGAAGAGTACCCACTCGTGTGTATGTGTGTGTGTGTGTGTGTGTGTGTGGGTGGGTGTCTGAATGGGTGTATATGAAGTTGGATTACTGCCATGACTACAGAGAACCGGCACCTACACATGCCTTTAAGGTTTCTACACTTGACATAAAGTAAAGACATGCATTTACACAAATAGTAAATATTTAGCACTTGGATACTTGCCTCCAACGCCCTGCCAGGGGGATTTAACAGCCTGGGCAACACTTTATGCTGCTCCTGTTTGAGAGGTTGTGTGTGAATAAAAAGCCTCAGCGTGGAGATGAGAAATTACTTTCAGATGTATTTGACATTTCTGTTATGAAGCCGCAGGGAGTTTTTCAAGGTAAACAGTTCCTGTACATGTACAGAGAGAGGATTTACAGTATGTGTGAATTCTATCGCAGTGCATGTTTACGCCCATGTGTATATGGCATCTAAATAAAAATATGTTTTGTTAACCTTGCAACTGGTGCTTGGGTTTGAAGCAAACTCTCAAAGGTGTTATTGGTTTAAAAGTACCAATTCTCTAAAATATTCAGTTTTGAAGGGCGGCTGCACACCTAAGGGTCCACTTCCTGAATCGAAGCAATGTGAGACTGATGCACTGTTTAAATTTTCAATCTGGTCTGGTTTACATTCACAAAGGTAAAACTTAAATGGTCCAGAAATTGTAAACACAAGTCATGTGGTGGAAATATAGTTTGATTACTGGTCATACAGTCTGCGGATAAAATGAAAGCAAACAGATCAATTTCCTCCAGGATATACATCATGGAATACAGTCAGATTCTGTTCACGTTGGTGTTTATCTTGAGCACACAAGAGCGGACTGAGGACTAAATGTTTTGTGGGACATTTATTAAGGTGGGCATTTCTCACTTGTAAGTCCAGGTTTGTCCCCTACCAGTCTACATTTCGGTAGCAAACACACTACTTGTCCATCAGTCACCAAAACGAGAGAGAGAAAGAGAAAGAGAAAACGTTTTTTAACCAGTGAAATTATGTTCACAGAGGACATGAACCGCTCCTGTGTTCATTTGACAGTAGTCCAAGACCACCTCGTTGAGGGGGACCTGAGAGAGCTTGTTTGGTCCACAACAGAGTTCGAGTATGGTGTTCACACTAACACAAACAAACCGCACCACAGGGCAAACCCTCTGGTTTGGTTCAGCAGGACTAAACAAGGCTAGTGTGAATCCGCCCTAAGTGTAATACTGCAACATTCATTCTACCTGAACCCCTCCGACAAACAACAATTGGCCAATAATAGCTTTGAAACTAGACATGGCTGGACCGCCAAGCTTTGGATGGCTCCACATGTTGAAGTGGTGTGCATTTGGCTGTAGTAGGAGCATTACTCCGAGAGTTTGGTGGCTGGTGTCTTTTTTTTTTTTTAGCCTTTCCAAAACCAAAAAACACATCAAAAGTGTAAGAAATAAACAGTATGTTTATTGGACCTAACCTAAGCTGCAGTCATTATCATGTCCAGCAAAAGTAACAAGGCCAAAGAGCCCATTAACTGTTGGTTACATTTGGGTTGTTTGGTTTGTTTATTTTTTAAAGCCGCGCTCATGACTCGCACGCTCACCGTGAGGCGGCTCATTACCCCACTCTGTAGAGACAAATCCTGGAATCATCGGAGTTTAGGCTGAGGAAATCTCCATACAGATAGCTGTATATGAATGCAGAGTCTTTAGGCAAAAGGCAAGATTTTTGTATCAGACATGTTCTGGTTTCCAGTCCATTTGCAGTCCGAGTAGTATTCATCAGTCGCATTTGAGCAGGCCTTGATTGACTGCAGGTACAGTCACATGGAGAGCGAACCGGGTGGAACGCACTGGCTGAAATGCAATCTTGGAATCCATTGGCTGTCTTCTAACAGCAATTTGTTTTTTTGTTTAAGGATTTAAGGATTGGATTAAATTTATCTGCATTCATATGCGTTTTTAGAGGTTAGCCTCTTCAAACTTCATTTCCGCGTCTCAAGTTGCTAATCAGACTGTAAACAATGACCGGCGCACAGAAGAGCAAGTCTTGGCCTGGATAACAGCTGATTACACCAAAACACTGGCTGTTACCCACAGGGGCTAACTCATCTTATCATTTTATTTATTTTAGGAACACTGTGGTTTATCATCTCAGCAATTCTTTTATCTCTCCTTGGAATCACTGTTTCAAAAATGACTAAGAACTTAACTGATGGTTAATCTTGCCCCGTTGTCACTGCAAACAGCATACATTCAGTGAAGGATCAGAAAGCTTCTTTTTGTTCATACCTGGTTAAAATTATGTTCTTGACGATGACGCTCTGACCAACCCCATCTGGAAAACTGGGAAGGATTCACCTTAAGTCATGTGTCATTTTTAAACTTTAAGACATCGAAGTCACTTTGCCTCTTTAGTTTGTTTTTTAATGTTTGTCCTAAAAAGTTAACTTTCACCTAATCAGCATTTCATGGTGGAAACATTTTCTGCACAGTGTGTGCAGCTTTCTGTAAAGGCACCGTAAAAACCCAGGGTTTCTCTCCAGCATCACTTGACATTTATTGCACATATATCTTGACTTGTTTTCTCCCTCCTCTCTGCCCCAAATTGTCTGCAAATATTTTTTTTTTTTACCTTGAAGAGGTGAAGGAGAGCCATTTTCCAATTACAGATCTTGTCTTTAGGTGTTAATTGCTGACTGACCTCCGGAGCTGTTGTGGATGCCGTTTGGATTTTTTAATAACCTCTAATCGCAGTGAAACAGAGAGCAGTAATAGAGAGGAGCCACGCTGCTTTTTAACCCAGCATCCTTCAATAAGGTGTAATCTCATACAAACACAGAAGTCGGCTGTGTGCCAAGTCACAACGCTTTATTTCAAAGCACAAGCCTCTCTGATTCATTCAAAATGACACACGTTTTTGTTTCCATTGGGTTAAATCAGGTCAGCTGAGTAGAAAGGAGCAGGATGGATACGTTTATTGGCATTCTGTTTTGTTTTGTTTTTTTAAAAAAGAATCGGGTCTTTCTTTGCTCTTGGATTACAGCTGAAAGCATTTTTGACATTGGAGAATGAAAAACATTCAAAGGAAAATTAACTTTAGAATAATCATGAGTATGCCATGTTTTACTGCAGCCACATTGCATTATTGCTCTTTTCGCATTTGCCCAGATCATTATTGTTCACATTCCCACACAATGATGAGCATCCAGGCCTACAGTACAACACTGTCTTTTCTCTGTCCTGATGTGTCCTGTATTCTGTGTGTTTGCAGGCAGCCCACCAGCCACAGGTACCGGCACATTGATCATTCACCTGGAAGACTACAACGACAACGCGCCCTATGTGATCCCGTCCGTAGCACGAGTGTGCGAAGATGCCCATGATATAAGTGTGGCCATAGTTGGGGGGCGGGACAAGGACCTCCCGCCCAATGCTGCGCCATTTAAGATAGAACTGGGAAAACAGCCCGGCCTCGATAAAACATGGAAGGTTACCAGTGTCAACTGTGAGTATTTTATTTTGAAATGAGATTCGTATGTTCTTGAACTGAACTGAACATGACATGATGACAAAGTTTAATAACAGGTCATCAATCAAGGAACAGAAAACAAGCAAAAAATCTTTCATCCAAGAGGCAGAAATGCCAATTTGTTCATCAATAATAACCTTAATGGACCATTTTTCAGTCACTTTTTTCTTCCCTGTTACTTGGTCCAGTGCAATGTTGGAATAAAATAACGGAGTGTATGTTTGCACCACAGTCAAAATAGGCACATAGCAGCTATTTGGCTATTCAATTGTGAGTCCTGACCCTTTAAGTCTAGATATAAAAATGAAATTTGAGGTCAACAAGAGGCTGCAGTAGGTGAAAGGGTTAAGCACTCTCCTATGAAAGAGTGGGGTTTGAGTCCAGTCCAGTCTAGTGTGAAATTAGTGTTAAGTACATTTTTAGATTTATTTGTACAATTTTTAAATTGTTATTTTCAGTTTTCAGTCGCAGTCGTTTGGTTAGGCGTTGGCAACAAAAATACTTGAGTAGGTTAAGGCAACAAAATTATTTGATTGGTTAGGTTTATGCAACAAACCTACTTGATTAGGTTGAGGAAACAAAATTACTTGGTTGGGTTTAGGCAACAACACTAACTGGTTAAGTTTAGACAACATAAGTATTTGGTTAGTTTTAGGCATAATAACTAGTTCGTTAGGTTTAGGACACAAAACTACTTGGTTAAGTTTAGGAAAAACACATGGCATGCAAATAGCCACACTGGCTATTTACACCTCAGGTGTAAATAACATTGTTGGCTCTGAACACCTGGGATCTTGTCTCTGCCATACTAGGCTACATACACCAAGGTGTAAATAGCCACATTGGCTATTGCACCCCACATGCACATAGCATCTGCCTAAAAATAAAGAAAGAAAAAGTATGAGAAGTGTGAGAGAGAATAACATTAAACAGAAACAAGACATTTTATTGCATGAATTTCAAGGGTCATTTCACCGTATAGCCACCTTATATCCACCTTATGTCGTTATATCCTTTCACACACCGTTAATACACTCTGAACACGGAGCAGAGAGGTCTTAATTGCAGATGTTACTATGGATCACATGATAAAGATAAAGAGAAAAATCATACAAAGAGGGAGGAGGCTAGATAGACAACCAAGACATTGATTCAGGGTTGCATGAGACAGAGCTGTCTGTGTGTGTGTTTGAGTGACAGAGCAGAGCTAAAACCTGCCCAGAGGTATTAGCTGTGACTGACAGCGGGAGAGGGAGGTACAGACACTCCTCAATCACCCCCGCTGGAAGAGACAGATATGGCCAGCAGAGAAAGAGCCCGCTACCAGTGAAATGGACTGGCACTGTGCTCGTCTCCGCTGTGTGTGCATCTGTGTGTGTGTGTTTGTGGATGAGTGTGGAACCAGAGGCAGGAGAGCTGGTGGTTATATCCTGACAGAGTATTTCTCTATAAAAAATCACTTCGTTTTTTTTTGCTTGTCTTACTACAGTTGTTCATGAATTGTTTTTTGAACACTGACAGACACATTTAAAAGCATGCTGTACATTTTTGTAATGCAAAATCTTAACTCCATAGGTCATAAATGTTGAAGATGGTCAATTTTAACATGCAGATGGGTGAAAGATTTTTTTTTAAGTTTGACCTTTTGACAAACTGCACTCATTCCCTTTCTTACCAAAGGTTAAATGGCAAGAATGATACCACTCTGTATTCTGCAGGAAAAATATGAAGGTACCACCAGCAGCTGAACGTAGCATAAAGACTGGGAACAAGGGTTCTTACATTACTCCAAATATTTCCAAAAATGTTAAAATCCGGAGAAATCTGTAATATGTTCATGGTAAAGGTGCATTTCTTACTAGCTTCTAGTTGCTACTTGTGTCAAAGGTTGAGGCAGCGAACCTGACTAAACATAACGTGAATAAAACTTTAAACTCTGCGTAAAACAAAAAGGAAAGAAACATTTTTCAAGAGTTTTCTTAACTTTAACTTATCACAGAACGTCAATATTTCAGATCGTTTTCAGGACGTAGTGGTGTTTGACACTGAGACAGCGGAGCAGACGCCCCCAGCATTTCAAAGCAGAAAAAAAAAAAGATTTTTTTTTCATGATTTTAAGAACTAATTTTATATTCTTAGCCATTCTTTTTTTTTAAAATAATTCAAATTTGGCTGGCGTGACAGCACCTTACTAAGGCACTTTTCTGTTAACTTGTCACCCATCTGTATGTGTCATCACTTTGGATTTCAAAGTGCATCTGGCTGAAGTGTAATGTGATAATTGCTGTAACAGATCAACACAATTACGTTTTAGCGTAAAAATGCTATTTTCCCAGACCCTGTAAAAATGTTTTCCCACATGACCTTCCGTTTCCACTGGGGAAAAAAACCTGGAAAAGAATGTAGCTGGAGCCACCCTTTAAAATAAGCTTCTGGTTTATGAAACTGTCTGATTGTACTGATGGAAATCTGACCGTCCGCTGTTTTAGCAACTTTGGAAAATTCTGCATCTCACACTGCACTCTGGCAAAACAACATACACGATGAGCCGGAGAGGTTGGGGTTATTTGTACAATGGAGGGCCTCTGCATTTATGAAATGTTTACTGTTGCTTTCTGTTGCCTTGTGACATTGTTTTGAGCACACATTTTGACAATGTACATTTTCTAATTAAATACAAAACTAAAAGTCACCTTACCTGGAGGAAAACAGCCATGGCAGACAAGTAAAAGTGCAGATTTGCATATTGTGGCACATTTCAGCGTAAAGTGAACCAGCTCCAGTACTGTCTCTTGTGTCTCTTAAGGAATTTTTAAGGGTGATGCAACAAAATGTAACAATCTTATGCAACTTAAGTGGTGCCAATTTCTGTTGCTTCAGTTGTCAGGAACGGCCCCACAATCAGTTACTTGAGGCACATAAGTTTTGCTCCATAATACACATATTTAGTTCTGCTTTGGAGAATGGGCAGCTGTGAATGCAGAATGGGGAATTATTGTTCATTCACTTTATTAAAACCTCCCTCCCTTCCTCTGTGTGTGTGTGTCCCCCTCCCACAGCCACACATTCCCGAATCACGCTTTTGCACAGTCTGAAGAAAGCCAACTACCAGCTCCCGTTGCTCATCACTGACTCAGGGGTGCCCCCTTTGTCCAACAGCACAGAGGTCAAAGTTCAGGTGTGCGTCTGTAAGAAGAGCAAGATGCACTGCAGCTCCGCCCACTCCCACCGCGCCAGCCTTCTCGTGCTGCTCGCGACACTCCTGCTCGCCCTACTCTGTGAGTACCAGCACAACCACAACACAGACACAAAAGAACATGAAGTGATGCTCTACTT
>JAJHUR010084482.1:0-64676 GCA_027495735.1 Lutjanus campechanus
TAGGAGTACTGGAGAAGTTACACAAGTGAGTGGCAAAGTCTGAGCAATGATGACAAGGATTTTCCCGCCTAACAGACAAAAAAAAAATAGCCATTAGTCTACTTAAATGGTATCCAGTGCAAATGGTTTGGGTTTTGTTTGTCTTAGTTTTGAAATATCTGTCTTTAGGATTTCTGCCCCTACCCTGATATAATGAATGTGCATGAATTTTATTTGTCTTGGCTCAAAGCAATAAAACCTTTCATTATAAAAGTATTTGTAAAAGTATTTGATAGTAGTAATAGTGTTTGAAATTGAATAAATATTCCATTAAAAAAACTGCTGACAACATTTTTCAGAGCACGCAGGACATCATGTCTATAGAAAAACATGTTGCTGTTGGGTTTTTCAAATGTACATTTTCGTGGTGAAGCACCTACTGCAATGTCGCCACAACTGACAGATGCAACCAGCAGAGGTTTGCAAATTTCCACCAACGTTAACATAACCTCCACATATGGTGTCCCTAACTGAAACAAGATTTTTTTCTTCACAGCTGTATGTCTCCACCCACCAGTCAAGTTGCAGTTTACACCCATGTCTGTCCAGACTCATATAATGTCCATACTGAAGACTTTGAAGGAATTTAATATGGTATTTGTGATTAGCTCCAGACAAGATCCAGTGTTGGTCACACATGCACACACTCACTCATGCATGCATTCATGCACACATACACAGAAGTGATCACATGATCCCCTGTCAGAGGTAACAGTAATTATTAAAATAATAATATCTGGTGATTCAGGGCAGCTTATTTATGAGGACGTCACCTCACCTGTCAACAAGGCCTTTAAGTTCTGTGGATATTCGGTTACTTTTCCACTTTTTAGCCACGTACCAGCGTGGCTCTTGGGGTGGAAATGTTGGTTGGTCAGGGGCATGTTTACCTCTGTGATACATAACCTACTGTTTTAACAACACTCAGTGTTTGAGAACTGAGGATACAAGTTGTTTTTTTTCTTCTCATTCTTGCTTGATATAGTAAATTAAAGTGCTCAACAGTCCGGGGTCTCTGTTGTTGTATTTTGTGCTTCATAATGCACCACACATTTTCAATGGGAGACAGATCTGGACAGCAGGCAGGTCAGTCTAATACCTGAATTCTTTCACTACAAAGCCACGCTGTTGTAACACGTGCAGAATGCATCTTGGCTTTGTCTTGCTGAAATAAGCAGGGATGTTTCTCAAAAAGACAAAAACAATTTTAATTGTGGACTCGTCAGACCACAGCACACTTTTCCACCTCCTGTGAGTCCATCTCAGATGAGCTCAGGCCCAGAAAAGTCAGTGGCTTTCACTTTGCATACTTGAGTCTTAACTTGAACTTGCAGATGCTGCGACAAACTGTGTTTACTGACAACGGTTTCCAAAAGTATTCCTGGGCCCTGCAGTGCAGTTTAAACAATTACATGGGTTGTTAATGCAGTTTTTATTGCAGTGCCACCTGAGGGGTAGAAAGTAACGGGCATTCAATGATGGTTCTTGGCCTCGCTGCTTATGTGCAGAGATTTCTCTGCATCTCTGAATCTTTTAACTATAATATAGATTGTAGATGGTGAAATCCCTGAATTTCTGTGTTGAGAAATGTTGTTCTTAAACTGTTGGACTATTTGCCCATGCAGTTTTCTACAATGTAATGACCCTCACCCCATACTTGCTTGTGCACGACTGAGGCTTTCGAGGATACCTCTTTCATTCACAATGATACCGTTGCCTCTTACCAATTAACCTGTTTACCTACTGAATGTTCCAAACAGTTCTTTGTTGAGCGTTCCACAACTTTCCAAGACTTTTGTTGCCGCTACCCCAACTTTTTTTGAAACGCCCCCAGAAACACTCCAATCAGCTCTGAACAGATGTATTTTCCTTTGATGCTTCACTGCGTCAAACGCAATGAAGCGTCCCTTTGGATGCAGATATAATGTGCACCTCTGAGTGCAAGATGAGTCATCAACAGTTTTTAATTGTTTTCCAGAAAAGACAAACTCTGAAATACGATTAAGAATACCAGAGAATATCTACAAACCATTTTTTTTTTGTCATCGTTGGGTCAGAAACCTGCATATAGGGGATGTATAGTACAATACATATGTGATAAAAACACTTTAACATTGATTTTTACTTCATGGGAACTTAAACACCAGCGTGTTAACATTGTCACTGATAGCATATTAGCATGCTGACATTAGCATTTGGTTCAAAACATGACTGTGCCTACTGTGTAAGTGCAGCCTCAGAGAGCTGCCAGTATTTTGTTGGTCACCACAATATAAACCACTTGACCAACTTTGTGAAAGCTACAGTGCACTAATGTCAGGTACAAGGGTCATGTCTAATTCCATGCTTTTGAAATCAACCAAATGGGATGAGACTTTGTAGTCTCATTAATTTCAAAATGTTTTTTTTCTCTCCATATTTTCAGAAAACTTTTCACACATCAGCAATAACAAAAATTTTGTCACCTGCTGCATTTTCACGGTGCAGTGCAACATGCGTGTCCGTCTTAATACCCACCTACCGTGCGCATGGCAACTTGTGCGGCTATCGGGGTCTTATATAATACGAGTCCCCTCATTCACACATACCGGTCTCTTTGTCCACACGCTGTGCCTGTCACTTTGCCCTGTGTGCACACAAACACACACACAACTTAAAATAGACTCGGACACATGAGTTCCCCGTTACATACAGGCGTGTCCTGTGTGGGCACAGCAGGTTCTGGTTACACTTGAGGCAAGGGGAGCTTAATATTGCACCGACCAAGTTCAGGGCTCCACACTTCCCTACTACAGTGGTCCAGTGCCTGACCACCCTTTACCAGTCCTCAGGGAGCGTTTCACTGGAACGGCGTCACCATGCCTAAAGTCTTAGTGCCAGGTGAGTATGGACAGACTGACTCTTGGTTTGAACGTGCACTCTCACCTGTAGAAAGAGGGTTTGGATCGCATTTTCAAAGGCTTATTTTACATTGACACATGGCTATAAAGATGAACTGAGGAGAGCTTTCACCAAATTTCATTTTTTGATGCTTTTCAACGGAATGCACATGAAAATTGTTAAAACAACAAAAGAAAACTTGACCTTTCTGTCAAGATGCCACCCTCATGTCTGTTTATTCAGATGTATGGAAAAAGTAGAGGTGGGAGCTCCAAAAACTTTGCAAAAATGCTTTGAATGCATATTACAGGGGTCACGTCCCTTACTGCATGAAATATCAACAACTGTTGAGGTAATAAATTTCCATCTGTTCCCAGTGCTACATTGTCACTCTCATGGGTGGTACTGACAGCCTTAATGACAGGTTCATTGGGGTTAAAATGCATATAGTTCCAATATGAAGTCCACACAGACTAATAATCACCACAAGATATCTTCTTTATTGAACATATTTAAATAGAAATGCTGTTTATAACTTTTATTTGTTTAGTTTTTAATTTTTTTGTTGATTTTTTGTTATTAGTTCAATCAGCAGATTCCAAAATCAAAATACCTGTTTGAGCTCATGTGTGAGCTTTCAAATTCATATCATAAAACAAGCAGCCTAAGAATCTGGTGAGCGACTGAGTATCAGCTGTCAAAATTTCAAAGGAGGATGTTTGATGGATGTGATTTGTCAGCAGATTCTCCCAGGTCAAGTGGTCACGCAGCAACATTTGCTCAGTTTGTACCTGCTCTATCATTACTACCATTCTGAATGCTCTTGTAATGGTTGCTAATTATAGGCCTACCTTCCCCAGGCACTGGACAACTGGCAAGTATGAAGTCACATTATGCCATCAGGAGTTTTTTCAAAGGGTGAAAAATAGAAATGCGATGGTCTCAGCAACTGCTGTCTGAACGGCTTGATTTCACATCTAACAGGGTTAGGTGTTTGTAACGATTTAGAGGGTATTGGCGGAGAATGTGTCTGAGACCGTCGACACGTGTTGTGAATTGTGATATTCTGGTGTGGCTGCAGAGATTTCGCACCGGTGTTTTCATGCGGTATATGCAGGCTTTTATGATCTGTCAGAGCAGGTGTGGCGAGCTGACAACAAATGTGTTAATGATCAAACTGATCAAATTCAGATGAGTCTGACATTAAAGGGACAGTATACCCAAATCACAAAAGAAATTAAACTTTAGTGGCATTTATGCTGTATGTGCTCCTTTGCCCCATTGTTGGTGACTTTTCAATTGTTCATGGGCTTTTAGGTCACAATGTGGAAACGACATGGGAGCTACACCAGTTCATTCCCTTAAACCACTAAAATATTGCTTTACTTGACTTGTTGTCAGGATAAATGCTAAGAAATAACTTTTCAAACCAATCTAAGTCACTCTCTGTGGACAGCATCTGACAATTACAATCTAATACCATACTACAAAAAAATTACATGTGAGCAAAAAATCGATATGCAATAAGTGACTTAACAAAAGGTTATCAACCAAACGTTTACTTTCTTAAGCTATGTTTGTACATATATGATGTCAGCGGACCACAACTAGACATGTTGTGTAACAAAATTTTCTCTGACTTTCTGAGTTGTTGCGACTTGAGGGGGAATTCATTTGCATTTTTCCAGTCGGGAACTAATTTTTCCAATTATTCCAACATCATATGAACGCAGTGGTAGCCATGCAGATAGTTTTGGTTTTATTTATAGGGATTTTGGGGATACAATGGAAGTAAATGCTACAGCATTCAAAGCTTTCATCTGATAAACTCAACACAGTCAGGGAACATGACCTCAACACTCCTCAGATAATCCATACAATTAACAATTGTCATTACTATTACTACCAAGTCAGTGGTCCCAAAACTAAGCAAAGTCTGTGGACAGTTTTCTTGTGTAGATCACTTGCTTCCTGGGTATTAATGCTTTGAAACATAACCACACTTGTTTTGTTTCCCTCTAACCTGGACCGTCCTGACTGGGACTTTTTGCTTACTCAACAGAGGGAGGAAGTAAGTAATGGAGCTGAGAGAGAAGCTACCTTGGGAAAATGTGAAACATATCAAATGCATGGTTTACTGTATGGATGTGAGACAGTCACATCACCAGATATGTTTTTTCTGTGCATTTGAATGCAACCAAGTCATATGGATCTTGGAAAATGAGGATATATATTCCATATGGATGGAAATGGGAAAATAATGGAATATAGTGGAAATGGACACCATTTATTGATGCACTGTTTACATTCAGTGTCAGTTCTGGTTTGTTGTAATGAATTTTCATGTATTCATGCTTCACAAACAGAGCATCATCAGTCAAAACTGAACTGAAAGTGAATATTTACATTAATAAATGACTTTTCACAGGTAGCTTCACAACTCTTCCACCATAGAAATGCTTATCAATTGATCCTTCATGAGTCCCGTCCCTTTGCCGCTTTTGTGCTTCCATGACAACGGAGCAAGATTTGAACCTCGGTCAACTTTCTTGTTTTCAGTTTTCTGTACTTATATGCTACACTCGACTCGTCTATGATGAAAAGAAAACTCAAGTTTGAAGAATGTTAAAAGATGTTGTCAGAGGATCTGTAGAAGATGTTCACATTTTAAATTTGCTAATGTAGCAAAATGCTTGCTAACTAGTTAGCTAACCTACTTCAATCATCAGCCAGCTAGTTAGCAGGGATTTTGCTAACATTAGTTAGCTAGTAAACTAGTGTTTTACTAGCATTAGCCAACTTGAGATGTGACCCAATATGTAATTTTTACAGGAAGAGAGAAAAGATGATGAGGTACCAAATTTGTTCAACTGTTATTGGAGCACAGAGCAAAAATGGGCGGGACTTAGGAAGGGTCAATTAGCAAAGCAGCACACGAACAGTACTTTGTTGACTTTCAGACTTGTTCGAACCATCAAAGAAATGTCAGGGCGTCATATGAAATGCATCTTTGCATGGAGATTATGAGTTTAGAAATGGTAGCGGTGCAATAATGGAATCACATAACCTGAGCGTTCTCCATGTTTGATTCAAGACTTGTAAAACTGAGACTACAAAATCATCCCTGCATGTGTCGTGAAGATTTAATCACCAATTCTTTGTCCAGCTGCTGTGTCCACATGTATTTCAAGAGCAACTGTAAATTCACTTTTAACAGTCATAATGTGTCCTCCTCACCATTATTCATCCTCATTGTATGTTACCTTAATCCCACTTATCCATTTACCATAAATCATATAAACTGGTCCAGTGTTTTCGTTTCATCGCTGATATCCTCAGTATCTTCTATTGCATGTATTTCTAATCTATGTTTTATATTGTTAATAACTGATGAATATTATAGTCCAGGAACAGCCCTTTACATGTATTCATAACTATGGCACTGATATGGTGCATTATGTCATGCATACACTGTAACAGACATGTAAAGGGTTTATGTCATCTTCATGTATAACACCTTTCTAACCAATGCTTTTCTAACACTTTCTTTTTTGGGTTTTGTTCCGGGCGGTGCTACTTTGTTGGGCATAAACAGGTCAAGCGAGTAAGTATGAAGGGTGAGAAGTAGAATCCAAAATCGCTTTAGTCATATGTGCTATACTAGAGTTGTTGTCTTAGTTGAAGGCCTTGGCTCTTGGCTAGTTCAGTGCATGTAACAAGTAGAGTTTGATCTACAGAGTAGTGGTCCCTGTAGTAGGCATCATGTAATGTCACTCATGCTGTGTATTGTCATTGTGTTTCTCACAAAACCCGAACGCCTGTTGTAGTAGTACTCTTGTTCTTAGTTTGGTTTGTAACTCCAGTCATTTTGGACAATGACCCTCTTTTCTTGTCATTTTTTTCTCCAACATATTGATGAATTTTGATCAAAATTATTTCACTTACCTCCCTATAGAGCCATTTACAACTTAACTGGTAATAAACTGTAAAATAAACAGTGAAAGATGATAAGAAGACTGGGTCTGGAGTTTAAAACATGCAGTATATCAAAAAAGACTGTACCATCTTGTATCCATATGAGACGAGCCGACTGTGTGTGTCAGAGCTTCATCACTGTAGATCCTCTATATGCATGGAACTTTGTGTTTGCAGCTCAAACTGGAGGTCAAAGTGGCAGACTTGTAGTGACTGAGTCAATCTTTCATCATGTATACAAGGCATGAGTCTGTACACCTCAGTTTAGATAAGGTATGTGCCTTTTGATGTCATAGATGTCAAATATCACGCGCACCATTCATTCTTCATGAATTGACATTCAGCAGTCATATTCATGCAGTGTAGATTAGCAGTCAAGACGTCCTGTTAGTAGCTGGTCTGTTTTTAGTACTGCATGATGTGAATGGAGCAGAATGCACTTCTGTCTTTAACAGAATGTATCTTGCTGTGATTGACAGAGACCGATGACAAGATGCGGGCCTTCGCGGAGAGCGTCTTTGCGTCTGAGACCAAAGACGAGAACATCCGCGATGAGATCTCCATGTTTGATGTGGCTGAGGACTGTCCCATCCTCCACAATGAGATGGCCCACCATCTGCACACTGAGGATGATGCTGAGAAACGGTGAGACAGGAAATTATGTGTTGTCATTTTGTGCTTGTGGTGCCACAAAATAATGCCGTTATATGGTGAGAAATCGAGACATCTCAAGGTTTTGTATTTAGACTTTTTACACCATTTAATGGTACAATATGTAAGAATTGTAACCTGCCATGTCAGATGGGTTGAACCATCTGGGAAGTTGTCCTTAGAGACTGCTTTGAAAAGGGCAGGCACTTTCAAAAAACTTGACATGTGATTGAGTGAACCATTTGTCTATCATGTCTAACATGGGCTAACTTCAACTAATCAGATCAGCACTTCCATGGACAGTTCTCACTGTTGTCACAAAACCACGCCCATAGCTGCCAGTAGTCCCTCCTAGGTTGCCGATTGGCAGCAGCACTTTTGGTGTGAACACAAACAGATAAGTTGAAGCCTGGCAAGATGGATTCTCATATGATCTTGTGATCTTGCCAATCCAGCTGCCTCACAAGGTAATAAGAACTGCCCACCGGTTGAATTCATACTTGGAGCAGCTAACTCTAGTTACCTTTAGCGAGTTAGCTCAGTTAGCAGTGCAAGCAAGTGCAGGGAGTGTTGGTGTTTACACTGCTAGCGTGGAGCTTTGGACTGCTAAAAGGAGAGGGTTTTCAGGCCCAGGGTGGTGGGGATCCAGCGGGGGATGCTAGCGGGGAGCTGAGACTGGGACTAAACATAGCCTCCAAACAACAGGGAATACAGTACTGAGGTGATTGACAGCAGATCCAACCAGAACCCTTACTCCGGGTTCGACAAAGACACGGTTTCAGGTGACAAGGCGGGTTCAGGCAAGGACAGGAAGGTGAAGCAGGACAGGGCTGAGAGGGAGATTGGGTGTCAGTTAGTGCCCACCTCCGGGGGCCTTAGTTGGGGTTACTGTAGGATCAGCCCCAGCATGCCAGGAACCAAACCCAGCAACAAAACCACATGGTGTTGTTTGACTCAGGGCAGAGTGGACGCTACAGTAACTCACTATCACCTCTTGAGGTACAAAGTGTTATTACCAGACGGGGCTAACTGGCTAGCATGCAAACTTCAGTAGATATCTCTGCAACACAATACATAAATATCTTAGACATGATGTCATAACTGTTATTTCTTCACTTTCTTTTGAGAATTTAAAAAAATTCCTACATATTGTACCATTAAGGGCTGGTAAGTTCTCTGAAAGAGCAATGCAAAGCATTACACTATGGCTGATATTAATTCTGCAGGGCAATGTAGTTCTTCACAAAAACATTACAGACATTCCAACACTGGAAGGCAATAACTAAACCTCATTTATCCACAGCAAGAGGCACAAGCGGGGCCGCACCGTGGCTGTGCCCGTGGCCGCTGCCCATAAAACCGCTGCCCCTGTAGTGGAGGTGGAGGTGGAAACACCCACCTACCTGGAAGTGCCCGACTTCCAGAGAGTGGCCATCATCGGAGACTACGCCTCTGGGGTACTTTTAAGTATTTGAATGTTTGCCTTAATATTTTTTAGAAAATATTATACACCATTTTAGATACACTTACACCGTTTTAGACTTAAATCCTTGATGAAAAATAATAACAGTAAGTAGCATCAAACCATCTCAAAGCATTTCTGGTCAGTCATGAGTTTTGAAATATTATTTTTAATATTTTTAATATTATTATTTAGCACATTCCATACAGAGTTCATTGCGATAAAATAATTAGCATGTTAAATTATATCTTGTTTGTTTCATCTGCACAAAAATCATAGTTTAAAAATGACTTGTGGTTTTTATGGGGTACTATGTCTTGGCCGTCACTCTGAAGTAGAGGGTGACATGGGAGTGGAATTTCACTCCTATCCTGTCCCACTCCCACAAAAATACACCTGCCCCATCCCAGTCCCATGACAAAGTTAAAAAAAATCCAACTGAATGATGTGCATCATGTTCAAAATAAAAAGTGTAGTGTTTATTCATATTGGAACTGCATATTTATATATAAAAACCTGACCTATGATTACGATTTCTGTCTCGCCCACTTCTGATGACTTTTTTCCCTGTCCTGTCCCAGTTTCGTGATGAATGGTGAAATCGATTCCCATCCGAGCAATTTTTCCCATGTTTCCAGTTTATGCTAACCTAAGCTGGGGTCGTAAATCTCATACTGAATGGACAGATATGGGAAATTAATTGATTAACTTTTTGAAAAAGCGTTTACAGGTAATTCCAAGAATGTGGACTTATTTCTTTAAAATGTACTAATACAAGACTATTTCAATTTGATTCATTACAAAATATTGGTTGATTTCAATGAATTCCAGTGTGATGTTTCACAGTGTAGTTGGAGTAGTAGCTGCAGTTTCTACCCCTGCATTGTTGCATGTCAGCAAAAGTCCCTAAACTAGACTCGGGTCAAATTGAAATGGATGCAGGAGTTGTTTACTTTGAATTTCACTTACCATATGTGTCTGTGGGTCAGTGACCTCACGTCCTCTCACTAACAGACGCCCATGAATGGAGCTCATCTGAGAGCTCGGTTAAGGTTTCACGACTGTGGGCTTGACATTTACAGGGAAATTAAGCATGCTGGAAGAGCTGCTTTAGCCTCACGTTTGTAAAGATCTGTTTCAGGTGTACTACTGACTACATAATATATTACATAATGCAATAGAGAGCAAATGACCGCTTATGTAATGCAGTAAATCAGTAAAAATAAAAACCCCAGCAAAATAGGGACAATATTTTAACAGAAACCTGTTGACTTGAGCAATTTACAGCTCAAAGTTTCAAAATGTGTTTTAACCAGCCTCCACCCCTTCCATCACCAAATTTAAATGTAAAAAAGATTCCCTCAAATTTTAACTTAAACACATTTAAGGCTGCTTATTTGCCACCGGTATTTTTGCAGGTAATCTGTAACCTCTCTTTTATCTGTTATTCAGGTGACCATGGATGACTTTGAGCTGTCCTGTAAGGGTCTGTACCGTGCCTTGACTATCAGGGAGAAGTACATGAGGCTGGCCTTCCAGCGCTTCCCACGCACGTCCTCCCAGTACCTGCGTGACATCGAGGGAGAGGCCTTCAGAGTTGAAGATCAGGTGCAGCCAGGTGAGGAGGAGAAAAGAAGATGAGACTGAGCCTGGAATTTAAACAAATGTGCTAATTTAAGATGATTTTTTTTGTGCGACTGAGTATCGGAAATTCTTTAATTTGTATTTCACATTCACCCATCAGTCTTCACCTCTCCTCCAAAGAATGGGGAAGACCCCTTTGATACAAAGGACCTGCCAAAGAATCTGGGATACGTCGCTCGTATGAAGGATGGTGTCATCTATGTGTACAACGACGCTGCAGCTGCTGACAAACATCAGCCCAAAGACCTGCCATGCCCCGACTACAACACCTTCATCGATGACATGAACTTCCTCATTGCTCTCATTGCACAGGGCCCAACGTGAGTCCTTTAACATGTGTTGATTAATCTGGTTTAAATTTTAGAATTGTAATAACCCAACCAAAATCATGTCAGGAATTTATCACTTTCACCTGATGCCTTGTTGTTGACCCCCAGGGTTAACTGACTGCTAAGTAATTTATCACAAGTTCTCAGCGTGTGTGGTCCTTTGGATCCACACAGGGGCCCTAGAAATGTCCATAGCAAAATAACACACAATAACACTTGAAATCAACAATTTCCCATTTTTGATATCACAGTTAGATGTTTTACAGATACAGAGACTTTTGAAAAATGTCTATCATTGTGCCCAGAGCTGCATGTGCATTTCTTGTTTTGCAGTAAGACCTACACTCACCGCCGTCTGAAGTTCCTCATGTCCAAGTTCAATGTGCATGAGATGCTGAATGAGATGGAGGAGATGAAGGAGCTGAAGCTGAACCCCCACAGGGACTTCTACAACTGCAGGAAGGTAGCCACGAACAGCATTTCATTTTGCTTGAAATCATAAAAACAAAGAGAATAACTCATGCACTGTTTCTCATTAAAACATAAAAGCTTCAAAAAAAAAAAAAAACAACACTAAATCAACCTGAAACCTATATCTCATTTCATTTTAGTTAGGAGGGAAATAGTAAACATGCAGGTACAATGGGTATAGGTCCCACAAAGACTGGGTTTTAGATTAGGGGAAACTGTAAAATAAAGTGAAATCCTATACAGATATACATAAATAAAACTAGTACATTTATTAATTTGAATTTCAGCCATTCTTGCCCTAATACAGACAAAAACATCTGCTTTTTTTTTCTTCTTTTTTTTTTCTTGTACTGGTCAATTTTGAGATTTTGGTCTATTTTGCTTCCATAACATATTCTTTCAAACTAGTGAAGAGAAAACACCCAAAATACACATTTAAGTGTTGAGCTATATATGCAAATATATGCATACTTAATTAGATAATGCCTATTTTTCATCACATTACATTATTTATCTCTAGTGTCTTAGTTTCCTGTCTCCTCACCTCCAGCTGCCATTCATCTTGTGTCTTTAGGTCCCTCTTGTGACCAAGCAGAGTCATTACAACACATAAACACAAAACCTCAGTGGCCCATTCTCTGTTGTCTCTGTGTCATTCCAGGTGGACACCCACATCCACGCTGCCGCCTGCATGAACCAGAAGCACCTGCTGCGCTTCATCAAGAAGTCTTACCGCGTGGACGCCGACCGCGTCGTGCACAACCTTAAAGGGAAAGAGGTCACCATGAAGGAGCTCTTCGAGTCCCTTAACCTGCATCCCTATGACCTCACTGTGGACTCCTTGGATGTGCACGCTGTACGTTTCTCACTTTTTGAAACATTGGTGGCCTTAGATGTGGACATACAGAATAATTAAAATGCACTGGGACAAATAGAATTATGTAAAGGAAGCATGGGAACTCATACCATTTCATTTCCATTCTCTGACTGAAAGATTGCAGAGAACAACAGTCAAAGAAATTAAAAATGAAAAATCACTGTTTTTGTCACAATTTGTTAAAATTATAGGCTTGTATATATACTATATTTGCAGACAATCCAATAAATATATTGAATCAAAAATTGTCCCAATTTGAACATCTAAAGGAAATGTTTAAAATTCAACTTCCGTATTCCAGACTCTATTTATATAATGACTTCTTAAAGTTAAGAGTAAAAGTTTCTGTTTCAGAAACTACCACTATTGTAACTACTGCTTTTAGAATAAATCAGTTCTATAGTCGCATCCCTTCAGTCAACCTTCCTTGATCTGAACCTCTTTTCTTGTCTCTGTGTTGTCTCTCTGAAGGGTAGACAAACCTTCCAGCGTTTTGATAAATTCAACGCCAAGTACAACCCTGTGGGAGCCAGCGAGCTGCGTGACCTGTACCTGAAGACAGAGAACCACATCAGTGGAGAGTACTTTGCCACCATCATCAAGGTCAGTTTCTCTATAAAAAGAAACATCACAGAAAAACAATTCTAGAAAAATAGGTTTGAATAATGCAATTACGACATGACATCCGACATCCTAGTGGGAGATATTATACTGGTTTCTATTGTCTGTCTAGCAGCCTATTGATCTGCCACAGAATTGATCTATTAAGTATCAAACCCAAGTCTGATTTGACCTCTGTGTAAACCAGGAAGTAGCCAGTGACCTGGAGGAGGCCAGGTACCAGTATGCTGAGCCTCGTCTGTCCATCTACGGCTGCAACCCCAACGAGTGGCAAAAGCTCTCAAGCTGGTTCGTCAAGCACAGAGTCTACTCCCCGCACCTCAAGTGGATGATCCAAGTTCCCAGGATCTAGTAAGTTTTCAGTCTGGATTCTTTCTTCCATGCCATCTGACCCAGCTGAGATTCATTCGGAGAATTATTTATCCTTATGTGGTTAAAATATAGATATTAAAGAAGACTTTTAGAATGCCAAATGCTCTCTTGTAAGCTTGAAAACAGGCTCTAAAGGTTTGTGAAGGGTGGATAGAAATCGCAGGTAAACGATTTTGCTTTGTCCTCAGCGACATCTTCAGAGGCAGGAACTTTGTGCCTCACTTTGGCAAGATGCTGGAGAACATTTTTCTTCCCGTGTTCCAGGCCACCATCGACCCACAGTCCCACCCAGAGCTCAGCATCTTCCTTAAGCATGTGAGTCAACTTTTAAACTTTTATTTTTTAAGACTGTTGACAGTATTTTCTGATTTATGGAGCGATTAAAACGAGATTTCCAAAGTTTCCTCTGTAAAAAACCTTTGACTCTTTGACAGTCAGCCGTGTGTTCTCGCTGTAATTAACCATTTACCTCCTGGTGTGCAGGTGACAGGTTTCGACAGTGTGGACGATGAGTCCAAGCACAGTGGTCACATGTTCTCCACTAAGAGCCCCAAACCAGAGGAGTGGGACATCGCCAAGAACCCCTCCTACACCTACTACATCTACTACATGTATGCCAACATTGCTGTGCTCAACCAGCTCCGCAGGTCAGTAACTTTGCCTCTGTACGCTCAGTTTAGTCTTTTTAACTATTTGTTTGTAGTGCAGGAATATGAATATTTAATGGTTGCGTTGTTTTCTGAAGAATTGCCAACTGCCATTTTGATTTCATTTTTTCATTTTGTAAATACTCACAGTCAGTGCATATCTGACAATAACCTGACACTAAGTTCCTCTAATAATATGAATTGGTGCCCGTTCCGCTGTGTAACACTTCTCTTCTGCTTTCCAGACAGAGGGGGATGAACACATTCACGTTCAGGCCTCACTGTGGTGAGGCCGGTGCCATCACCCATCTGCTGGCTTGCTTCATGACTGCTGATAACATCTCTCACGGTCTCAACCTCAAAAAGGTCGGCCCTCTCTTTACCAGATAAAATCGTCTCACTTACTGTAAATTAATGCTTTAGATCAGCATCACTCATGCCTATGTTCATTTACCCCATGATCAAGTACCAACGTCTCTGTGTCAGGAACCATAGGGTTTCCATTATCCTGAATATGAAATAATAAAACAGATCTGCCTCTCTATATTTGAGACATTAAAGTCTTTTGTCTTTACGTAATCTCTTATCTTAAAATATGAAAAGATGTTCTATCTGGATATAGAGTACATTTGAACTACCTGATTAAAAGCCACATGAGCTCCATTCACAGAGGCCCTTGAGAAAAGAAATACCTTTTAAGGCCCAGTGTTTGAAAACTGGATCTTAGACACTTGGCAAAAAATCACAGTTGGTATTGATCGGAGTGAAAATGGATGTTATCCTGGACCTTCCTTAAAGGGTAACCTCCGTATTTTTCAACTTGGACCATATTGTCCTGAGTTTATGGACATTTTTTGCCTAAGTGACTGATGAAGACTGTAATTTCTGAAACTGCTTTGATATTGAACGCAACAGCCTGCAGCTGGCAATTGTGCATTATATGTGCTTGTTTTGTTGATGGGCACAGATTGTTATTTTAAGCATCTGACATCATCATGCAAAAGATCCCAACACAGATAGAAATGTTTGTTTGAGATTAGGATCCTTTTTGTTTAACCAAAA
Source organism: Lutjanus campechanus (assembly GCA_027495735.1). Lineage (NCBI taxonomy): Eukaryota > Metazoa > Chordata > Actinopteri > Lutjaniformes > Lutjanidae > Lutjanus > Lutjanus campechanus. The sequence continues at coordinate 15,031 of JAJHUR010084482.1, forward strand.
ACAGCTGTTTCATTAGTCTCGCCACCAGACTCCATTTTCAGAAACGGTCGTTTTATCACTAAATTCAAACCCGACAAAAACAAAATAAAACCATACACTGCTCGAACAATCACCATCTCTGGTTTGAAATAAATTCTTAATTCACCATGTTAGATGTGAAAATATTCTGGCTCCACGCACCAATTATACACATTGCTTTTTTTTCTCCCTCTTGCTCCTTTTTTCACATCAAATTCTATGAATTAAGTGTTTATTTCGACCAAACGAAAGTTGGTGATTGTTGGAATGGTAGAAAATAAGGTGAAGCAAGGTTTTGGTGAATTTTATTAGGTGTCTGTCTCTTAAGTCATGACAAAATAAGTCTTTCTGTAAATAGAGTCTGGTGGCCTGTCTGGTGGCTTTGTCGAGAGTCAAAGCCTGTGATAATGTAATGTCACATGCAGTTTCTAATATAATCTTGCAGTTAAAACATGACTTACTGTACTTAAATTTTTGACAGCTTTATTATGAAATATAAAAGTTTTAAAAAATGCCAGGCTTTGACAAATAATGTCATAAGTTGACTGAACTTGATCTTGTGAACTGATCATATCAATCTTTCTTCCACCTGCCAGAGTCCTGTGCTGCAGTACCTGTACTTCTTGACCCAGATCCCCATCGCCATGTCCCCTCTCAGCAACAACAGCCTGTTCCTGGAGTACGCCAAGAACCCCCTGCTGGAGTTCCACAAGAAAGGCCTGGTGGTGTCCCTGTCCACCGACGACCCCATGCAGTTCCACTACACCAAGGTCTGAGCACACAGAGAGGGGGCCTTTCATGATAATAATGCACACAATGCTCCATACTGTGCTGTGTATAAAGACTATTGTGTTGTGCACATCTACAGATGAATGCATTACAGTTTTCTTTGCCAGTCTTTGTATTCACATCGTGCAGGCAAGTCATGTACAGCACACTCAGACAGAAACAGAGTACAATGTGTATTGAATGAACATACACTGCAAGCACATAAACAGGTTTAAGCCACATGCAGGGCCTGCAGATGTGTGCAAAATTTAGTTGCATCTACAAGGTCACATTTGAGCCTCGTTAACTAACCATAGGATTGATCAAGATATCAGAGGTTTAATCTTGGCCTTTATGTCCTCAGGAACCCCTGATGGAAGAGTACGCCATTGCAGCCCAGGTCTTCAAGCTCAGTACCTGCGACATGTGTGAGATCTCCAGGAACAGTGTGCTACAGAGCGGCATGTCTGCTGAGGTAACACACATCTGATTGAGAGCTTTAATGGGACAGTTCACTGCAAAATTTTTAAAAAAACACACATTTTCTCCTACCTAGTGCCATTTATCCATCTAGATTGTTTTGGTGCGTGTTCCATATACCAAGCTGCACCCACCAACTGTATCACAGTGCAGAAAGAAGCGTGCATCTACTCACAGACAGCACTTGATGTAAACATGAATGGCATCCTCTTTGGCTAAGCTGTGACATCAGCACCACTGGAGCTTGCTAGTGTGGTGAATACAGTTAGTGACTGTGAAGTTGAAAGAAAGCAGTTCCTAAATAAAACTGCTCGCAGCAACATCCGTAGATGATCTTGAGTAACAGTGCCATCATTTCTGTAAAGAGACATTGCTGCTGAGTTTTTAAAATGTTTTTTGTCACACTGAGCACCACAAAGACATTCGGTTGAAAAGAAGTCTTAGAGGTTCACGCTGAATATCAACCATTTTTCAAAAGAAATCAGTTGTTGGTGTTCACTAGGTAGTTTCATTATATTTGAGAGAAGGCAGACATCTTTATGGCCGATCTACAAAACTCTGCCAACTCACAAGAGACTGTATGATTTTTCTTTCATTTTATTTTGGCAGCATCTTTGGTACAGAACAGTAATTATAGTGGCGTTTCTGCACTTAAAAGCATCTTGTAAAATCCTCTAAAACACAGAGATTCTGTCCTCGCATGACACAGACTGCTCTTAAATTAAAGAGACGACAATAATACATCATGTTCCACGAAGAAGGGATATTGTACTTGCACCAAAACATGCTTGTTGTTTTCTTGTGTTCCAGGAGAAGACCCACTGCCTGGGTCCTGACTACCTGAAGGAGGGTCCCGAGGGCAACGACATCCGTAAGACCAATGTGGCCCAGATCCGTATGGCATATCGCTATGAGACCCTGTGCTATGAGCTCAACCTCATCAAGGAGGGCCTGAAGACTGAGTAAAAACTCTCAAGTCTCTGACTTAGACGCGGTCAGACGTCATCTCCAATGTCATGTGGAAAAGTTTCTACATTAGTTTTTCACAGTAACTCTTAAAAAAGTAAGATTCTTAAAGAAACAGACCTTCAAATACACTTATGTTCCCTCCTCTGGAAGAAGTAACTTTTTAATAATTATCTACTGTGTGTCTTATCCAACTGACTTGTATATTACAGCATGTGTATTCCATATGGGGAAACATTGTGTATAAGAATGAAAGGAAATAAAATGTTAAATTAAGAAGTGTCTTTGTGTGGTTGTTGCCCTAGTGATGCATTTCATAATTTAATCAGTATTACACTGGAACATTATCGATTGGGCAGCAGGATCTGGTCTAGTTGATTTGGCAGTAGGGGAGACCAGGGGCCATTGTAACGCACTCAATTCATCTGATCAGAAACAAACTAGAGTGATGACGCCTGCACATGTCCAGTGGGATTCTGTCACTTTCTGTCTTTATTTATAAATTTTCAAATCTTATAAACAAGCAACACAACTATAAAGAAATAATCCATGTGCTGACATACTGTTCATGTAGAAAATGAACCCATTTCTTTAAAAACTAACGTAAAATTACTTTTAACTCAATTCAAATCTGGTCAATCCTACACAAAAATAGAAAAAGACTTTTGCTTTGAATACACACAATGCCTACAAACATACAATACACACAATTTGAACTATATACAAAAAACCCTTAAACATTATTAGATACTACAGCAGTAACGTGATTACTTTGAGGAGTGCTTTAATTTAAGATACTATGAGTTAATATGACTTATTTTTTTCAGTGTTCCAATTGCTCCCACTAAGGGGGCAAATGTCACACTCTGACTTGCATTGCATTTCATTTAATAGTGTGTTATTTTTAGTATTAAGTAGTGCTCACATATGTTTTTTATAACGAAAGATAACTAGTGTATTTCAAGTAGCGTTATGAAGGAAAATTTAAAAAGTCACACTTGCCCCCGCTCTCCCCTACAACTGCTGCCTTCAGGTGTTCTTCATAAGTTCCAATGTGTATATCGTAAATGAGACTTAACATGTACTTTTTTTGGTGATTTGTTTCTTTTACATTGTGTACTAAAATTGGTTTTCTGATGACTGTTTCAGAAGTTTAGATATTTTGCAGCACCAGCAGGATGAGAGGAAAAATCTGCATCAGTCATGCAAATTTAATGACGTTATTAGACTGTGTTTTGCATAATGCATCACTTTTACCATTAGTTATTGACAGAACCTGCATAGGAAATGTCTGCCATTTCCTGTGAAGAGAGAAGACAATCCTGCAGTATTATTGACCAACAAGAAACTGAGACAGCAAAGTCAACATTTGCTGTAGCTGGACTGAGTGCTCATTTAATCTTGTTCAGTGGGTGAAGATCAAGCTTGAAGCTTGAGATCCATTTGGAGGCAGTAGAAGTTGATTAATCAGTAAATAAATGACTCACTAAGTAAATTAAGAAACCATTAAAGTCCACCAAAAACATGATAATTGAAAATTAAATGTAGGCAGTAATTAATTATACAATTCTGACATATATTGATATTTCTGTTTTCCCCTATTATTTTAATTTATATATTTATTTATGTATTGATCTCTCTATTATTTCCCCTGATACAGATGACTGGTAGAGAGCTGAACATTATGATGTGACAGTGAAGCTGACCTTTTGGATATAAACTGTGATAGAAATTAGCAAAGAAATCTTGATTTGTAGTCACAAATGTGTTTAGTAAGGCTACTGTGACCTTGGCCTTTGACAACCAAAGTTTCAGTTTTCAGTTCATCCTTGAGTCCATGTGAACATTTGTGCCAAGTTTGAAGAAATTCCCTCAGGGTGTTCTTAAGATATTGCGTTCACAAGAACGTGATGACCTGAAAACATCATGCCTGTGGCCATAAAAACATAAACGCATAACAAGCATAAAAATGTTTTTCAAGGTTTTTCAATGATTCTGAATCACAGAGTGATTTCAGAATATAGTCATGAATGTGCACAAAAACGATTGGGCTGATTGGTCCAGTTTGAGATAAGTTGTGGACAAGCTGTAGGTCCAGTGATCAGTCATGTAAGCACTTAGACACGCGGTTGCATGATCCCCTCCTGGCTTACGTCTGGTAATCTAACGGTCATATTCACTGACTCGTGGAGTCGCACAGGTGCAGTTCATAACAGTGTCTATATTTCCCAGGACACTTGAAGACAACAGTATTTATTCATTGTTGACAGCTGCGGGAGTTGATGTGATGACGTCTTCTCTCTCTTAGCTCGGGAGGATTCAACCAGACTTTCTCACAGTTACAGCTGCGTCAAGCTTCACAGAAACAGCCAGAGGAAAACAGGAAGTCAAACCACTTGCATAAAAATTCGTACGGAATAATATATAATTATGAAAACTAAAATAGATATTTACTTATGGGAAATAAGTAGGAAATGTTGGTAAGCGTGCGAGAGTGTTATTGGCAAATATTGCCTTTGAAAAAACAATTTCCACCAAATATCGTCGAGCAACAGTGTGAATGTAACCTACTTTGAATTGGTGAAGTCTAGCACCTGATCACTCTGCAACCACATAATCTGCACATTAAGCTTTTATCATTTGTTGTTTCCAATGCAGGAGATTGAATCAACAATGAGAGTAACCATTAGATGCAGCCCTAGAGTTTCGTGTTTCCAAACTTCAGTGACAGGTTGTTATAATTTGCCTAATTTGCTTGAATAGTCACATTGTAAGATACTAAACCAGAGTGACATAACCCCATCTGCAGTTTTTAATTCAAAGATATTTGCCTTTAAAATCCATAACAGGACAAAATTGAAAAGATGTTATCAAAATGTATGAACAGAGAGAACACAGAAATGTTTTTTTTTTTATCAATGACCAATCAAAGCAAGACATAGGGTTAAATTAAATTAAATATTAACTATTAGATCTCAGCATGAAATTACCCAGTCAAATACTGACATTAACAGTTATATTTTGTACTTCAAGTTTTATTAAATTTCATGTTCAAATAATCAAAAATGCATATTAACTGATTTCCATCTATTTCTTGAACATAAATCTGAAATAGTATTCTTTCCACTAGGCTAAAAGAAAACTATCCCCCCCCCCAAACCCCCCCCAAAATTGGCAGTGTATGGTAAAAAACGATGTTTTGCTTGTAGTGCTGTATACTAAGGATTTTATTTTGGTAGGTATAACCGGAAGTCCCACATTTTCCGGCTGACTTGACACTAATTATCCTGAGAAGGAGGGCGAGGAGTGTTCTGCTTTACTTTTCTCTTGTCAATGGCCACGTTCTTTGTTGTTGTGTATAGTCATTAGTACAGAGGACACGTTTAATATCCCTCTTAAAGGTTTATTTTCTTATTAGTTACCAATAACTGCCAGTGTACGTTATCCTGAACTTATTCATACTGTTAACAGTTAGCTAACTAACCTCTCTAGATTGAACGATGCGACCGAGCGGAATCGGGTTTTATTTGTGTTTTTCATTTTATCGAAAGGAAAATGATGAAAGAAGATGAGATTTGCTGCTGCGGCCGGTAAGTCACGATACATGTAGTTTATTTATCCACCTTTGTGGTATTTTTGCCGTAATAATATCTTATCATTCAACTTTTCTGACTAACTTACTCTCTCCTCTAACGTTAAAGCCAGCTAGTTAACGTTAAATGAGTTACCGTAAGAACTGTTTTATTTTGTTGCATTCAGCAATTTAACATTACCCAGTTGCTGTCGGTAAAATGTGTAAGTTAGCTCAACTATATTTGTCCAGAACTTGTGGTTTTTGTCAACACCAAAGTCTATTGGAAGTACTGTATGGTGAGTTAGGAACTTCATTATACTTCATTATGTTTAAGTCGTCCTGCCTCTAATAATCAAACTGTGCCCCTGTAGTATAATATAAACCTTCAGAAGCAGCGAAAGCGTTATTTCTGTAACGTTATCGCTGCTCCAACGGACCTGAAGACGTTTAACCAGGTGGTTGTAAAAGAGCTTGCAGCTTTACCAATTAACTAACGTTATACATGATTTCGTTACGGCCGAATTACAGAGTAGTTCTTAATGAGTCAGAGGACAGATTGAATTTAATTTCTATGTAAATTAAAATTTTGTAATAACAATGAACGTTTTAAAGTTATATAGTTTTGAGGGGAGTTTGGCATGGTTTTCTTCATGTATCAGAGAACGAGGGTATTAACTAGAGTTAGACTTAAATTATTTTAAATTTACATTTTTTTTCTCTCTGTTTCTGCATCTGTCACCATTTCACTGCAGTTAAATCGTTGTTTTTTACAGACATATAACATAACAGAAATAACATAACAATACCACGAATCAACAAATTAAGGTCACAGGGTCTGCTAAGTTTATAGGACCTTAATGCAAAGAGGGTAGCCACTATATGGAAATCATCTGTGGGTGTTGCAAAATTCAGGAAAAGCAGTTGAATTAATGAATAACTGACTATGACTGAAGGCATAGGAGATGTAAATTCAACTAATCCCCTCAGAAAAAAGGGTCAAATCCACACCAGGAACACTATTAATAAATTCATTTGCATACATTTTGTGCTGAAGCTCTTACGTTATACCATTGTAAACATTATATACAGAGCTGTAACGATTATAGATAAGTCGATTATGAATCTCTTATTCAACATATCACCAAATATTTTAATAATCGATTCATTAATATGAGTAATTTTTTAGGAATTACAGCTTCTTAAATGTGAATATTTTCTGTTTTTTTTCTTTCTTTTAACTCCTTTATGACAGTAAACCAAATATCTTTGGGTTGTGGGCAAAACAAGACATTTGAGGACTTCATCTCTGATTGACATTTTTCATAGATATTTTATAAACCAAACAACTAATCGATTAATCAAGAAAGTAAATGACAGATTGATCAACAATGAAAATAATAGTTAGTTGCAACCTTTCTTATAATTATATAGTAATAATGTGTATTAATTGATATTATAGCTGTCTTGGTCCGAGTTTATAAGAGAATTTGGAGACAGTTTCAGCACTGTATTATCCACAGCCGCTGACAACAAATACTGGAACTTGTCATGGTCTATCAGTTTTTCACCAGCACTGTAAATTACCTTCTGTATCACAAGCTGCTCTGGTGGCTGGTGATGGATCAGTCATTTTAAGGCACTTTGTCTTACTGTGCCTTTTAATGCTGGCATTTAGCAAACCCACATTTTTCCTTTATTATAGCTTTAACTGTCACTGTTGATGGTGAACCACAGTCGTACAATACCTCACCTACAACATGTTGTGTCATGCAGCACTCCTCTGGGAGGGCGTTTTGTGGTGGTTTTGAAGGTGCAATTAGCTTTAATTTAGCTGCCAAGTGATGACGGGGTACTACAGCTTCTTAGGTCCCCTGTCTGGTTTCAACACAGGTGAGTCAGTGAGTTTCACTAGAAAATACGTGGATACCTTTCTGCAGAGTTGACAGCCTCGTACACATCAGTGAAGTTTATGTTGACTTTCCCTCTGGCTTTGTTACCTGATATCACAGCACCTCTCGGTTTGCCTCCCCAGCGGTAAACTTTGATTTTTACTGTATGCCATGGGAAAGAAGAGGCTGACAGTTTCATGTTTGCAGATATTACTGTAACCAGCTAGTAGCTGTATATTTCTGGATTTACTGCATTTCAAAGACTGTTTGATTACCGTCACAGAGTTTGAATATAGATGATCTAAACATAGCTCAAATCAGTGGTTGCAACTGGGTGCAAAGCTCACTGCACCATAATTATGGACAGTCTGCTGATCCTTCTTCCTGCCGCTCAGGAAACGCAACTCATGCCTTCCTGTACAACATACCGCACACAGACAAATAATGCAAGTGGGTCAGTTTGGGAGTCGCATTGTCATTGCGTGGTCTGGCAATGATTGAGCAGCATTCCAGTGCGCGCATACATTTGATTTTAGGTCAAACCAAACAAAGGCATCACTTGCGAGAGTGACCGAGTGACTGTGTCTTGTTAAATTTATTCCCCGACCCCCCTCTTGTACAGCTCTGCAGGAATGCAGTTCATAGAGTTATTATGATCATGAGCTGTGCAGTGGAATTTCACCATGTCTCCCCTTCTCCACATTCAGCGTCGGTCCTAATGTGCAACGTGTCCAAATGGTTTGGTTCCAGCAAGCCAGGAGCTGCTGTACAAGAGTGTACAGTGACTGCATTGATGTCGACACAGGGAATATGAGGCAGGGTGGATGCCGCTGCAGAACTTTACATCAAGTCTCTGTGTGTGATAGCATTTGATGAGAGGGAGCGAGAACATAAATTATAGTTTTAGCCTATAGGCCTATACCATACACATTTTTATCTAAGTCATCAGTTAATTAAAGTCTATAGTCCTCCTATGTTTTTATCTTGGGTCTGATAAAGAGCTCACCCATTTGAGGAGCTTTTATTCCGCTGCTTAGATAGGTGTGGTTAAAATGTTTTCTGTCATCCATCTAATTGTCAGTGGCTCTTTATGTGTTATGCCTTGAGATTAATGCGTTTTCTTGCCTCTAAAGCTCTTTGAAATCACATAAAATGCGCATTCTTCCCAACCATCTGAAAGACAGCTTTGCAAGATGTCTAAATTAGATTTAATGCTTTGCTGTATCATTTGGCATTTCGTATTTGGCCAGCTATGCAGTTAAGGACAACAGCTACAGAGACAGAATTCCCCTGAGGCTAGAGAGGAGGGTTGGGGCGGCTCAAGACACAGACACGCAGCAGCAGAACTCTGCGTGTAACCTTGTTCCTGTCAATGTCTTTCCTTATTCTTGCTGGATTTATTTTTGGAAAACGACCTTGACAAGAGGCTGTCCTTCCTGACCTTCTCTGTGTCCCAGCCTACAGGTTGTAGACTGCTTCAGATGTGTGCTGTTTTAAAAGTTACCTCCTGTGCTGCCTCAGTATCCCTTTGACCCTACGGTGTGCTGTCTGGGCTTGTTTTTAAGTGCAGTGATTGATGAGTAATTTTTGTGTCTTGTCTTTTTTTTTAGGTTGTTTACAAAAGGAGACAAGGGGGATATGACACTCTGCTAGCACAAGAAGACACATGAAAACATAAAGGAAACAGATTCAACAATAAACCACGTGGCACTCCTGTTTTTACTTATCATTTCTGGATTAATTGACAACAGATTCTGTTGTTTGTTTTTTTCTTGTCCGAAATCCCTGATGCATGTGCCAATGGAGAACTGAGGGTGACTTGACACTTGCCCCCTCTCAAAATGCTGGCTCTGAGGCTGGAGCAGGGCAGGCGAGGGGGTGGTGAGGTTGATCGCCTGCAGAAAGGGGCCACCGTGGCTTGGCAGGGCCGCCAGTCAGGGAGGCCCCCTTCTCGCGAACAGGGTGTAAACATCAAGGAGAAGATATCACAGTGGGAAGGTCGCAGTCAGCAGGGCAGCAGCCCAGATGCTGGTGTGAAAGCACACCCTTCGACTGTATCTCGAAGTCTGTCTGGAGATGTCTTGGGCAATGGGGGGTCCAGAGGGGGCCCTCACACAAAGGCCAGCCTCTCAAAAGCTAAGAGCTTAGATTTTCGGGAAGGCCCATCACAATCTGTAAATGATGGTAAGAAGTGTTCCACTGAATTTTCAGCCACAACTCCAGAACATAAACCACTTACGGCACAAATATTTACCCCCTCTAAAGTGGAGGCTAACATCTGTAACTCTACAGATGAACAAATTGTTGCTGCCAATGGCAACCAAAAAACGGATCAGATCTTGGATGTTGAAGTAGTTTCTAAACCTCTACCTCTATCAACCGATGACCAAGAAGACAACATGCCTGCCGGGAACTTCTACACTTCACGGGGTTTCTGGCGAAAGCTTGAGGGGGACAGGCTGCTATGGGAGAAAGGCAGGGACTCTTCAGGTGAAGTTCCGGGTCCTCCCAAACCTCAACGGACATTCCAGTATCGGGGAACCAGCAACAACAATGAGGGACGCACAATGCAGTGGGACAGCAGATCTCCTCATAACAACCAGTCTAACGTGAGGAGCAGGAGGGTCGCCCGCCCGCCTAACTTCCCACCTCCTCCGTGTCCAGTAGAAAAGACTAATGGACTTTCAAGGCATAAAAAGAACAGGTGAGTACAAATAACTCTTTTAGAACTTTTAGAAGGGGTGGAATTTCTTGCTGTGCTTTATTTGATCTGGATCATGTCTTTGAAGACAACAGCTCCGGCTGATAGAAAAATTTGTTATAGAAAATTTGTAAAAATGTTCTCTGTTTTGGACTAAAACACACCGTGTTGTTATTGAATATCAGCAGAGTGTATTTAGGACAGTTTTGGGGAGGGTACTACTGAGCCTAATTGCTGGCTGGGGTCCAGGTGTGATGTCACATGATATCTGGCAGCATTGTTCTCTATTGTCTGGATGTGGCCTAGTTCCTCAGCAGCCACAGCGTCCAGGGTCATCATCCGCAGACACACAGACACACACACTCTCATACTTGCTGGCGCTCATTCACTGACAGCCAAGCAAAGCAAGACATGACAACTAGACAACTGTGTCACCATGTGCACAGCTCTGGACTTATTAGCCGACATGACTTCTAATAACTGTCATGTCCTGGTGTTGTCTATCATTATCATCCAAACATTGTCCAGGACTGTTGCTGACTCAGCAGGAGGGGCCTTGTGTAACTGAATATGAGTGCTAGAAAAAAACGAATAAAACTGTATTAGTACAATTACACAAACCCAAACCATGGTTACAATAACAAAAATAACCTCCACTAAGTCTTTGCTGCATTACACATTACGCCTTCACTTAAATGAACAGATGGAAGCTTTTACATTTTAATCACAGAGTTATGACTGGAGCTGAATGATTTGGAAGAAATATCTAATTCTAATTATTTTTGACTGATATTGCAATTGTGATATGATTTGCAAAATTAGAGGAAATGATCATTTTTACATCATTGTTCTCATTTTCATTGAAAAACACATTAAAACAATTATGGTGTGTTATTTTTTGTCAGGGATTTGTACTAAACAAAGATGTTTTCTGAAGTCTAGAGCATGATGTGTTGGCCAGGACAACTCTGCAGCACCGCAATATTTAACTTGAAGTGGTAGTTTGACATACATTTTGCCTTTAATTGTTAACCCCTAATAAACTAAATTAATCTTTGTTTTTTGTTTTGTTTTGTTGGTCATCGGTTATCAGTCATTGATTTGAGTCTGTTGAACTCAGCCCTGCCTGAACTCAATACTAGCTCATAGCCAGCGACCCTCTTTTGCAAGATTTCTTTGACTTCAGCTGTTTTTTTTGGCTACAATGGGGTGCTTTTGTTTTGGTGTAAACACTCTTTTTGGAGGGTTTTGAGGAAGTGAACATATTTGTGGCATTCCATTCTTACGTGCAGCAGTATATCCATACCTTGTGCTGCGTCATACGTTGTGTATGCTGCATCATATCATACTACAAGTTTTCATTGGCCAGGAGTTCTTAGGGTTTTCTGCATATATGTTTCAGATACTAGATACAGCATGCAAAGATGATTCTCATTCAGTCCAATGAGAATTTCTTTCCTGGCCCAAACTCCAAAAACCTTTTCTAGGTTCTGGAATTACTGAATATGCACAGTAGTGTGTGCCCCCCACCCCCCCCACCCCCCCACCTGCAAGCAGGTGACAGTCTCAAGTTGGAAGTTGGCAGTTTTATGCTCTTTTTATTTTTCAGTTCATGTCAATAACTTGTCTCTCACCTATAATCCCGCCATTTCAGCCAGGGGTGTAAAAAATATCAATATACTATATACAAGTATTGAGATATTATGGATCGATTCTCAAAGACTCTAAAGCCCCAACCGCTAGATAGCAGTGTTATTATCTATCGACACTGTTCTGATTGCATAAAAAAGTAAACTTTTCAAATTTTTTGCATATGGTGGTATGTTCATTATACATGACATTTCTTCTAAAATTAGTTTAAAAAATAGAAATATATTTTCTTGCTTATAGCATTGAATATATTGAGTCTCAACCCCTGTATTGTGCTACAGTACATATCAATACACAGCCCTAATGTCTACACAGTTAGCAAAGTTCTGCAGGACTCCTTATACCAACTTGGAGGAAGCCAGTAGCTGTCATTCTTGTACTATGTTATGAAATACCTTCACAGGGTTAAGTATTACATCACACTGAACATGAGTCATCAGTCATGTAACAGTCTTGATTTCAGCACCGAGCCAGATTGATCATGTGTGCATTAAAAGAAGAACTAAAGTCTAATAGATTAATGGTGCCGCTTCTTCATTTCAAAGCTTTCAGAGGAGGAACGTTGTACAGTGACCTAATTTTTACTATGTCAGCTGACACTGTCATATTGCCAACTGCTATCTCTGTCTAAATCCTGTCAAACTATTTTTCCTTGTTTTGCTTTTTTTTCCACTAACATTTGTGCCATATGCTATGTCATTTCCTGTCTGACAGTTTATCACACTCTCTCTGTCTTGCTATTTGATATCAACATAAGAGTGTTGTATTGGGACAGTGGCTGGACAATAGAGTGAACAGTAGTATGGTGGCTATCTTTTGAACAGCAGCCAGGACCCTCTTTTTCACTGCCTTCTCTTGCCTCCCTGCTACAGGAAGTCCTTTGAGTATGAGGATGCGGCACGTCTGACAGCGAAGCAAGGCACGCTCCGAGAGGAGGCCAGGAACTCAGGCCTTTACCATGCCTACTCTGACGACAATATTTATGAGGACATCGTTTGTAAGTTGAACTCCCTGTAGCATGTAAACTGAAGAGAACATTTGTTCATCACTCTGACTGTCTGGCTGTCATGTATTTTACACCGCTTAACTTTGCACTGGTTTTGTTAGAGGCAAAGACAGGAAGTCATAATGACAATGTGCTGCCTGTCATTGGTTGAATGTACAGATCAGATACTTAAAAGCCCCATTTAGAACTTGATTATATTGCCATAACAGAGCCTGTTATGGAGATTCTGTACAGGGACTAGTGAACTCATCAGGAAAAACCATTGAATATGCATACAAAAGGGACCTGCTTCCCACTCCTGGTTTCCCATGGATCTTACAGTTTCTGGAACATTGTGACATTTTGGGAGCTATATTCCAGATGGGAAAAGACACACACATGTCTCATGTTATAGGTAGTGGTACTGATGTTAAGATAATGTGATATACATTGCAGGATTTTGAAATGTGGATAATTTGCTCGTTACAAGTACATAAATGTGCATTTCTCTTTATTTTAGCCATAAAGAGCTAGTTCTGTTCAAATATACCTATTAAGAGTAATGGATAGAGTTAATATCTAACTTTTTAAAAAGATGTTTTGTCATTGGCAAAATATTGCACAGCATTTCAAGTCCAATCCAGAAAATAACAGATTAATGACAGATCAATCAGTAATGCAAATGATTGTTATCATGCCATTGCCAGGTGTACAACTGATAACTTAAAACTGACATCAGACTAACATGAAAACATATCAGAATCAGAGTGGAATAAGCTTTGCTCCCGCTTTGTGATGGAAAGCCCCCTCACTCATTTGCTTTTAGTATCTTCTCTAAAGCAAGTATTAGGTGTGGTGCTCTAATCTTTTCCCATCGCCCAATTTTCCCCTAGGTGAAGTGACCAGAGATAACCCCTACGAGGATGTCAAGCTATCTCCCATGTGTCTCCCTATTGCAAGGCCTCATGCCCCAAAGGTAATGAAAGATATTCTATTTATGTCACAGTACAAAAGTCTTTTTTATGAATTGTGTATGTGTGTCAAATGATCCCTACCTAACCTGAGATTCTAAGGGAGGAAAAAGGAAGTATTGTAGTATGATAACATGTTATTATTTCAAACCAAGTGATAACTCCTCAATTCTTGTCTTCCAGCTGCCTCCAAAACCTCAAACGATGCAAGGCCACGCCAGCAAAGTTGAGAGGAAGAGGTTCCAAACTTTTGCATCATCCAAATCCTCAATCCCTGCGGACACTTCCAAACTAGCTACACCCCGACGCACAAGCACTCAAAAAACACAGAGGATGCCTCAGGTAAAAAGTAAATCTTGACATTGGTTTTCACACTGACTGAGGTGTTTTGTTGTTTTATATTGCCATGTAGTTGAACAACAAAGTGGTAGGTACTGTGTTGACTGATGAATCATATGTTGTGTTGGAAAGAAAAGAAAGGGGTGGTGACTTGTCGAGCAGGAAGGAGAGGACGCTGAACAGATAGTGGTAGAGCAACATGTGTGAATGCTTCATGAGAATTTAGACAGAAAACTTTCATTCGAACGTACTGTATGACTCATGGCAGTGGAAGGAGAGAGGAAACTGGGGAGGAACTTTGACGATAAGGTACCGTAACATTGATTGATATCTGTAAAGGTAATAATGAATAGAAAAGGATTATAGCTTCAAAACCTACTTGACGCTTGGACTGTGTCTCCCATCTGGTTTGACAGTGCCATTCAAGTTTATTTTTAGATGGTGTTTAAGCAAGGTGTCGTCATTGATCTGTTTGTTTTCTATTATGTAACTTAAAAATAACATAGTTTTAACAAAGAGGTTTAAACAATGAAAATGGCCACAGACAAACATAATAACCCCTCATTTTGTATTTTCCTGTATAACAACTGTACTGTTATCTTAGTCGGGGCATTTTAGTTTCTTTCCTCACTCTGTCATAAAAGTTCGCCTCCTCGACCGGCAGCGCTTTGCATGTCCTCTTACAGATAAGTCTCAGTTTCCTGTATGTGTACCAGTTTCTGTGGTGAATCCAACACTGGTGTATTAAAGGGATAGTTTGGATGATTTGAAGTGGGGTTATATGAGGTACCCGTAGTCAGGGTATTATCTACAGTAGATGGGCAGTTGGCATGCAAACTGCAGGAGCATTGGTGTAGGAAGCTAAGCTGTGGACAGGGCTGGCAGCAAAAGGTATTTCAGCCACTTAAACTGATATTGAGTTTTGCTTTAGGAGAACCTTTTTTTTTTTTTTAAGCGATATTCCACTTTACATAATAACCCATTCAGTATGTACTCACCACTATGCTGATGTGATGATGGGTGAAGGTCTTCAGTTCACAAAACAATCCTGGAGTTTTAGGAGAAACAGGGTAGCAGCCTCATCCAGTACAATGGCAGTGAATGGTGACCACGGATAAAACGTTAAAAGTAGAGCACAAAACAAACACAAAATGTCTCCGTCCTGCTCGTGTGGTGTAATCCAAGTGTCAGCGAGCCGCGACATTAAAATTTAACCGCAAAAGATGCCATTTACGCCATGTTTTTATCCGCAATGTCAACTGTAGCATGTAACCGGTAGGATATAAACATGGCGTCAATCTCGCGAGACTTTGTATATATCCTAATGGACGCCTGTGTGGAAGTCACTGCCATTGTACTGGATGAGGCTGCTACCCTGTTTCTCCAAAAACTCCAGGATTGTTTTGTGAAATGAAGACCTTCACCCATCATCACATCGGCATAGGGGTGAGTACATACTGAGTGGGTTATCATGTAATCATTTAAGTGTACGCTGTATTTAGAATATTTTCACAGCTTTACCTCGCTGTCAGACAGCTTTTTCTGACGGGAAATAGCCGTTCTATAAGACAGATATTGCTCTCTCCAAACCAACCATGGACAAAATCGGTAATTGTACCTTACAGAACACAGGAGCTGCTGGGCTACTGCTGCCTTGATTTGTTAGTGTTATTGTGTGACTTTGGTGAATCTGAACTGTCCTTTTAAAACACTGAAGCGGCACAATAACACAAACAAACTAACAGATCAAGGAAACGGTAGGTCACCATCTCCTGTGTTCTGGAAGGTAAAATGACTAACTTTGACAATGCAGTCTAGTTGGTTTGAAGAGGGCGATATTTGGCTCGTATGTAATGGCATTTGAAAAGCCTGTCTGACAGTGTGGTAAAGAGGTGAAAATATTCTAAATATAGCATACACACAAACAGATGGACCTCTTTCTTAAGGCTAAAATACATTTTGCTGCTGACCGTGTCCTTTAGCTCCCATACTGGTACTCCTATCTGTTTCTCCAAACTGGGGGCCTGTTGACCACCATCTGCAGTAGGAAATACATTGATTATGGATAAGTACCTCATACAACCTCACTTCAAATACTCTCAACTATCTCTTTAATGCAGGGCCTCAGCTGACTTGAGTTCACTGTCAAATTTTCAACGGTGTTCTTTCAAGACATTAACAGAAGAATGCAGGAATGTTAAGGGTAAAAAAATGCTGAAAATCTATAATATAATTATGTACTTAGAGGCTGTTATATTGTGATTCCCTGTAATCATGATTCTATAATGGCTGTGAAATTATGGGCCTGACAAGTACCTGTGTGTGTTCTGCTGCACAGTACGTCAACAAGATTGAGACCATCTTTGACGACAAGCGAGGGAGGAAGAGAGTAAAGACCCTGGGAGTCTCAGTGCGAGGTAACACACAAACGCACACAGTTTGTCGTAGATGCCCAAATGTCACCCACATCAACACTTCAATAAGATTAAGTTGAGCCTCTTGGTGGAAATACCCAGCTTTTGATGGTACACACAAGGCCAGCTGCAGTAGGCGAAGCCGCTGATTATGAAACAAAGGCTGACTGTCTGCATCTGATTATGGCTCCTCAAGTCTGTTCCATTCCTCTGCTTCTCCCTAATCTCTCACTCCTTTAATTTATATCAACAGAGGAGACCAGCGGGACAGAGAGCGACCCTGAGGACAACACCAAAGGTATCACCATAAAGTTAATGCGTCTGTAATGTCCCTTTTATGTCTGTGAGTCTGGTTTTTAGATTAAAGTTT
This sequence comes from Lutjanus campechanus, assembly GCA_027495735.1. Taxonomy (NCBI): domain Eukaryota; kingdom Metazoa; phylum Chordata; class Actinopteri; order Lutjaniformes; family Lutjanidae; genus Lutjanus; species Lutjanus campechanus. The sequence continues at coordinate 32,156 of JAJHUR010084482.1, forward strand.
AGAGGTAGATATTCCTCTATGGAGTAAGAAGTACTAATTTCATCAGTCAAAGTCCCAAGTATAAACACGGGGCTGCATGAAAAGAACAAAAAATTCATCGTGTGCCTAAAGAATTTATTATCTCTATGGAAGTCACTGTCAGTCTTCAGTTCCTGCTAATGCTGAACATGTGTTATATTTGTGTCCAATCAAGTGACATATGACCATAATGGGACCATAATGCACCTGAATATTCATGATGGAGACATCAAGATTACTGCTGAAACAGTTGGTCGACTGAAAGTTTGATTAATTGTTGAAGTCATTTATCAAAAATGCCAAACCCTCGCTGGTCCCAGCTTCTCTAATGTGAGGACCTGCTGCTTTTCTCTCTTTTACAATGCTGTAAATTTGGGTTGTAGACTGTTGGTCTGACAAAACAAGCAATTGGAAGATGCTGACTCGTGCTCTGGGAAATTAAAAGGGTGTTTTTTTTTCCGCAATTTTCTGCTTTTTTAAAGACTTAAGAATTGATTGAAACAAGACTATGAGTCTGTAGCCAGGCTATCAGCTCTATGAGGCTATACTTAAAGGGATAATTCAGATTTTTAAAGTGGATTGTATTAGGCAATCATTCATAGTTGGTCTATGCGCCCCCAGTTTGGAGAAGTGGCAGGAGGATTGGTGTAGGAGTAGGAAGTTAAGCAATATACTGCTGTGGACGTGGTCAGCAGCAAAATGTGTTTTAGCCACCTAAAAAATCTGTATCATTGTAAGTGCACATTTATTTGCAGAATATTCCAGGACTTTATCTTGCTGTGGGACAGCCTTTGGAATCCGCCGTTATGTTAGTCAGATGTCACCCTCTCCAAAGAAACCAGATTCCTTTTTGTGGCAATGTCTCCAATACAGTGTTTGTCAAGTTATATCAGTGGTCACTCAGTTTAAGTCATCTTTAACTGTAGCTTCTGTTGAGCCTCTTCAGGAAAGTCAAATAAAACAAAAGCACATCCAGTCAACATACTCTTTGAAAGGGTTAACAATGTGGCTTGTAGGAAAAGTTGTTTTAACTCTGAAAAACTCAAATAATACCACCACCATTAAATACAGACTACCAGTTATCCATAAACATTGTTTTTGATACTGTGTAATCAGAGTTAACTTCACCATTATACTGTATATTGATATTTAAAGTGCCTCATATTGCTTCACTGTGCAGGATGGGATATGTCCCAGGACAAATATTACAATGTAGTCTCCTTGTGTGGTGTCCAGCAGGCTCTAGGAGATCAGTTTACATCCAGTCTACACTGAAACGCCGGCCAGGCTACCGCACCCTGGAGAGAGACCTGATCCAGCTGCAGCAGCAGCAGCTTTTCCAGATCTTTGTGGTGGTGTCGCTGAGAAAAGGCTCCCCAGGAAACACCTACTCCCCTGAAATCACGCAGCAGTTCCCCAAAATGGTTAGAGGGAGCCTCTAATATGACTCCACCCTTCTTTTAGGAAAAAGATATAACTGTATTTTGATCATAATGTGTTAACTGAATTTCATGTCCAAAATATAATCTTGTTTGGCAAAATTAGATCTTACATGATGAGGAATCCTTCAAGGGGAATTTCCTGTTTACAAAAGTCAAGAGTTTTCATGTAAGAGTGTTATTGATTTTTATTGTTCTGTATGAAATTGTCCTCATATTTTAGTGACTTGTCATGTAAAAATCTGACCACTTTTTGAGAAGCTATCCTCTCTGGCACCTCTAAAGGAAAATACTACTTGTTATTTGGTGGTGATTTAAAACAAGCGGTCATGTAAAAATACTCAAGACAAGTAAACCCTGCCTAAGTCATTCTTACTTTATCATACTTGAACCGATAGTTTGGATTATTTGAAGTGTCTTTGTATGAGGTACTTATCAGTAGTCATTGCATAACCTACAGTAGATGGAGCCCCCACATTGGAGAACACTTCAAATAGTCCAAACTATGATAATGTCTAATTAATTATATTACAATGCAGTTAAATGATCACTGATTTTTACCTGGGTTCCCCTGAAACCACTTCACAAAAGTCATTTGGAGAACCGCTGCTGTTAACTTGAGTCCCCTATGTTTCAGTTTGAGAAGTCGTCCCGGCTCTCCAGGGAGGCTGAGGATCAGCTGAAGGTCATTCCTAAGTTCTGCTTCCCCGACTCACAGGACTGGAAGCCCTCTGCACACATGCCCAGGTCAGCACATGCACTGCAGTAATATTTTAATAGCAGGCTGGATGTATACAGAAATAACATGATACTACTTCTGTTTTTGCAACTTCCAATTATTTCCTTTGTACGTGTATTTCCTTTTATGTCGTTATACACACCTTTCATGTGTTCTAACAAATCTTGTCAGTTTTTCTTTTATTTACTGTATTTAGATAAGTTCTAGTGCCCTAATTATCAGTTGTATTATGTTGAACACCCCCATTTCCTCTTTTCCTATTTATATCATCAGCAGTCAGCTGTAACCCATAAATTGCTGCTGCAACAAATCAAATTCCCCACAGGGACAATTAAAGTTTCAGCCGGTCTAATTAAATCTCTGAGTGCTAAGGGGCATTGGGCATTCTTCTTTTCTTTTTCCTATGGGTATGTTTCATTATTGTAATGTAGGTTATGACTTCCATTGCCTCACTTATCTGTGGGTGTGCAAATAAACAAAGACATACCTGTTTATTTACCTAGTCTCTATATGTGCTGCCTTTATATCTCCATAGACCAAACAGTCCTGACATTAATTAACCACATTGTTAATATTGTTTTGTTTTTTTAATAATGTGTTTCCCCAAAGATATTTTTCAACCTCTCAAATCTTTTTTTTCAGTTGTTAGAAAAGGAATTATGGACGTGTGTACTATTATGATAGCTTTTAGGCAGTGAAAAATCATTTAAATATCATCTCCTGTGTGTTGCTATTGTTTTTTAACAGCGAGACCTTCTCCTTTGTCCTGACCGGTGAGGATGGCAGCCGCTGGTTTTGTTACTGCCGAAAGATCTTGGTGAGTGTGGGTGTGTGCGTCTGAATCATTGACTCGAGCCCGCATGTGTTTGTGTGTCTGTGTGTGTGTGTGAGATGACATGGGAGCCTGCCATGTGCTTACTCAACATCTCTGAGGGGATGTGAATCAGTACTGTACATGTGAATCACAGACCATAAACCACCTCTGAATCAATGACAGAGAGCAAGAAAAATTTCATAATTTCCCCCTTTCTGTTGCCTCACGAGGAGAGCTGCTTTTAGACCGTTTCAGGACACTCTTCAAAACACGTGTTTTTAGGTTGAAATTATGTGGTATATCTGCTTTTTCTATTTAGTTTGCTTTTATTATTGTAAACACACTGTGGTTATCTTGTTTAGCACTCTCTTAGCACTGTGTGTTATGTTGTGTTTATTCTATCTTTAGTGGAGACTGGTAGGCCAAACCTAACATAGAGAGTTTTATGTTTTGTTTTATTGGTAGATAAGCTCACCACTGCTGTCATAAACATGGATGGAGTTTAGACTTTGGACTCATGATTCGTTTTTTGTTTTTTTTTTTGCCCTCAACAAAATTGGCTCCTGATGTTCTGGCCCTGTATTGTTCAGTGATATGTTTATATTTGATGTGTTTTACAAGCGTTTTTGGTTGCACTTTATTTTACAGTACATTAATGAGACGTAACAAGCTGTACTTAGCATCAAATTAGACACCATACACCCAATGGTACACTAATGACATGTAACAAGTCATAGTTTGTATGAAATTAGACAAAAACTAGAAATAACATGTTCTTTGTTAGACCATATTAGACCCTTATTAGACTTTATTAGATATTTAATTAGGAACATATTACAACAGAACTGTACTGAAAACTTAAGTGAAATCATGTATCTACTACTCGAGGCACACCTTCTTTGGCCGTTCACATACAATTGGCAGAGTAGCTACGATACCTACTTCTTTGATCATATCACGTTTTGTGCCAACAGAATCACAATTAAGTCTGTGCAGTCACCCATAGAGGAATATTCCTCTACCTCTATAATTTTGGCCTGTACTTGGTAGATCAGGTTAACATTTTTTTTTTTTCAAATGGGGAAGCAGCAGATGTGTGATTTCACTTTAGTTTACAGTACAGTTCTGTTGTAATGTGTCCCAGTACTGTCTAATAAAGAATATATTATATCTAGTTTTCGTCTAATTTGATGCAAAGTGCAGCTTTGTAGGTCTTATTAGTGTGCTGTGAAATAAAGTGCGACAGCGTTTTTGTTTTGGTTTTTTTGTGATAGATATCTCTGTTGTTAACTGCTTTGTGACATGTCAATCTATGTGTGTCTTTCAGCCCAGTGGAAAAGGGAAGAGACTTCCTGAAGTGCACTGTATTGTCAGCAAGCTAGGCTGTTTCAACCTGTTTGCAAAGGTAAGGCAACTATACAATGTGTCTGCTCCCTTGTTTCTGTCGATAGAAGCCTTTATAGAGAGATGAAAGGAGCTGGATTTGCTAAAGTTCAGTGTTAATCCTCTTGAAGTGTGTCAAAGCTGCTCCCCTCAAACTCCTTGTATGTATTAGGATGGAATGAGGCTACACTAGAAGATAATCCTGAGCAATTCCTGGGTGTGTGTTTCAAAAAAAAAGAAACTGTATGCATGTAGCTGTGTCCCACCCTTCTTTTCCAGTTGGCCCAGTGAAATTTACAAACAGTAAGCGTGAACATGGCTGGGAGGAAAACTTTTCATTCACGTGCTGCAGAGCTGCATCACGCCTCTGTTCTATTGTTCAGAGTTTAATCAACACCCGTTCCTTCAGGACACACAGTGATTTGTCTTGCTCTGTCACTGCAGATTTTGGAGGAGGTGGAGAGGCGAAGGGAAATTTCCCCAGCGCTGGTTTACCCTTTTATGCGTAGTGTGATGGAGGCCCCATTTCCAGCCCCTGGACGCACAGTCACCGTCAAGAGCTTCCTCCCTGGCTCTGGGAATGAGGTAACCCTGAAACCAAAAGAGGAAATGTTAATTAGTAGTTTTGTTCCCCTTAGCCACTCTGCAGACTTGGAATGACTCAGAATGGGAGGTTATCAGTGTAAACAATAGGGATAGCTATTTCAGCTTTGAAGGGTTCACGTTGGGGCAGGACTGCTACATATATTCTAACAGTCAACAGTAATCAATGAACTCATTACCGTTTACAGTCTAAATAAGTGAAGTAATGGCCCTTCCCATGAAACTCAGAGGAAAAGTTGCAAAATCACTACTTTCTTCTAAGTTTCAGTGATGATTTAAGTCCATTCTCCTTCAGTCCATTGTATTGAATAACATTTATATGGATTTATCTAAAGAACAGTGTTAACTTTCACAAGAATTTTAAATTAATTTTTCGCTTACTGAAAATTGAAGTTGATTTAAAGTCACATTTTAGTCTTGTGGGTTTTTTTGTGTGTTAATCAGTGGAAATTTTATTCTTAGTCAGTGTTTTCATGATAAATTTCGGTGACCGTTTCATGATATTACAGTGGATTTTGCTGAAGGATATGTTTCCTGGCTGTAATACGTCCAGTAAGCAAGTGTGTCAAGTCATCTAGGGAGAATGTGTTACTGGCACATTCTTTCATATCATATAAAAATGTCATTATTGATGCATCATTATTATGTTCAGACACTGAAAGTTTACTTCCTGATTAAACAGACTTTTTTTTATATTACTAAGGTCTTCCGCTGAATTCTGCATCATGTTTCACTCAGACTGAGATCTGCTTTAACAAGTCAACAGTAAAAATGTGTTAACTGCATCATTAAGGCAGACAAGCATTATGTTGCAAACATCACGTTTATTTACTTTACATAAAGCTAAAATTATTGCTGAATTATGCTAAGGCGGAATGAGTTAGTGTCTGTTTATGAGTCCTAAAAAATGTAATTATCATTTAGAAAGAGTTGATGTTTACCAGGAGCTCGGCTCTGTTGAATGTACAACAGTATGTTTAATCACAAACATGCCCTGAATCCACACAAAACCTTGAGCCATATTAACATTAAATTTACATTAAATTACCTAAAAGGTTAGTAATATAGATGTTATCAAATCAGTCAACTCACACAACTGATATTTACCTTGACAGACACTGCAGTATGGTGTTTTCAGGTGTCTTTTCAAGACAAATTGGTTGGTTGAATCTACATGGCACTCCATCCTCATCGGGAACGATCCACTCTGTCTTTCTTTGGGTTTGAATATGACAGAAATGTGTCCACGCATCGTCTCTTCTCTTACTCATCCTCTTACACCTGACAGGTGGCGAGCATGATTATCATCTCAGAGTCTAGCTGCCAGCAGCAGCCAATGGTTTTGTTCTGCTTTCTAAGCTGGCTAAATTTACTAGTGCTTTGAGATGGCTAACTTAAGTCATTAAATAAAAGGACGTTAACGAATTCTTATTGTCCAAATTTTATGAATAAAATTAACGCTGCTAAAGAGTCTGATTTTGCATTAACATACAGGCTTCAGGTATTCAGCCAACAGTCGATGTGGAACAAATGTAAACAACAAGTTTTAGTACTGTATTTGCACTGAGCCTGACTCCATGTGCTCTTGTTTCCTTTTCCAGGTACTCACTCTGTGTCGACCTGTGGACTCCAGACTGGAGCATGTGGACTTTGACAGTCTGCTGCAGTGTCTCAGTGTTGGGAAACTGCTACAGGTGTTTGCCTCCATTCTGCTTGAGAGGAGGGTCATCTTCATCGCCGACAAACTCAGGTACCTCTGCGGGAATACAAAACACTGCACGGCCACTTAACCATCTGTGTGTGTGTGTGTGTGTGTGTGTGTGTGTGTGTGTGTGTGTGTGTAGGATGATGTACAGTAGCAATTCAGAATTATTGAGATAGGCACAAATGTTACAAATTCGACTCTGCCTTGATTTCTGCCAGCTGCAGTTGATGCTTGATTACATCACAGAGGCCCAGGGCCAGTGTCATTTATCTGTGTGTACCTTGGCCTCAGTGTGAAGCTGTGGCAGAGTCCCTGTGGCAAGTCAAGTCAGGTTTATTTGTACAACACAGTATGACTTAGAGTGGCTCAGCGGGCCCTACAGGGTCACAGCATCAACAATAGCAGGTCTGCACAGGCTCCTAAACACAAGGACATTTAGTTATTCAGCAGGTCAATTCTCAGTTTTTGACAGTAACTTAAATAACAGGTAACGTACATGAAGAATAATAAATAATCTTAAATTAAATTTGGCTATTATAAAGACTGAATAAAAACACATATAAAACAAAAATATATCAAACTTAATTTATGTAAAATAACTAATAAAATAATATACCTATACAAAATGTTTTCATATGTGCCAACAGATATGCTGATACTGATAACAAACCAATATCAACCTGCCAATATGTCAGCCAGGTTCTAGACAAAAGTACATAGACTTGGATGATAGCACTGGTTCCTAACTTGGGGTTCGCGGGCCCCACAAGTGCTCGCCTAAGCTCTATGGGGGGTTGCAAGGCCTTTTTGATTTTAAGGGGTGTAAGACAACTTTTTAAAAGAATATACAGTAGGCCTGTATCTCAGCATTTCATTCATTTTTGTGAAGAAAACTAAATCCATCCATTGTCTGTAAACGCTTATCCTGACGGGTCACAGGGGTCTGGAGATTACATAGGGCTGCACAATTAATTGAAATTGAATTGAAATCGCAGTATGGCCAAGTGCAATATCCAAATCGCAGAACCAGAGCCAAATCGCAATTTTTTGAAAAAGGAAAAACGTGTGAGAAAACAGCATTATAATGAAGTACTGTAGTGCTGCAGAAATGCTTTGGCCTAAAAATCTTGTTCTGCAGGTGAAAGAAAACATGTTTGTTTGGTAAAGATCATCATGATTATTTTTTTCAGTAAAAAATGAAAATTGTAATGCTAAAATGACCATTCCCACTATTTATATTGCAGCTTTAGTCAAATAATCGCAACATGATTTTTTTTTACCATATCATGCAGCCCTATTTTTACATAAACCTTCTGCAGTTATTGCATTAACTATTTGGTCTAATTGTGCAGTTTATGAGTTGTTCTGTACTGTTATTGTTATGCATTGAACATGATATCCATAAAATATGCCACTTAGTCAGGGGTTGTCAGTTTACCTAATGATAGAAAAGGGATGGGAACCACTGCTTTACAATATGAAGACGTACAATATGGATAAGCTGCTATTATTAAGCTAGAAGTGTAACCTGTGTGTTCGGTAGGGTCTAAAGCCATCAGAGTGTGAGGTTGTGGACAGCTACATAATTTAAAAGGTGATCAAGTGAAAAATTATGATCAGCAATGTGGGAACACTGCGCTTAGAATGAGGATTAAAAGGTTGCAATGGACTCAGCAGCATAATCAAGCAGTTTCTGTGCTACAAAGTATTCAAAATTTGAACTAAAAAGGTTATTAGAAACACAATTATCCAGCAGTTGATTGGATATTAAATGTTCATGGAGTTTGGAGAGGAAGTGTAGATGAGAAATTGGGTTTAAAGTTATTTAAAAATGGCAGGATTCAGAGTTTGCTTTTTGCTGAGGAGCAGTTTGAAACTTAAAGACACAACTCCTGAGAACAGTGATGAATGACTCGTCACTTTTTTAAATCCAGAAGATAATAGGGAGTGGCTACAAGATGAGTGTGCTTTGGAAAAAGTGCTGAGCTTGGCAGAGTGTTTCTCAAAGATGAGAGAAATTTAGCCTTAGAAACTGACCAATCAAGGGGAAGTGGAGGTGGTATTTCACAGCATGAAGGCATTAGGCAACTGACCGTAAAGGGAGGAGTGTCAGCAGAAATTGTAGGAGTAAATACTGCACCAAGAGCATTAGCATAGATCACTTGTGTCTTTTACACACAGCTACTGTTTGCTGAAGGCTCTCACTGTTGGTCACTTTGAAAATGTGGTGGAAAAGAATTGTAATCGTGTGACCGCAGCTATGATCAATATCTTTGTTTCACATGATCTGTGTGTGTATAATATTTCCTCTTCTCCTCCCCTGTTCCCTGCAGTGTGCTGTCTCGGTGTGGTCATGCAGTGCTGGCACTGCTCTACCCCTTCACCTGGCAGCATACCTTCGTGCCTGTGCTACCAGCCAGCATGCTGGACATCAGCTGCTCCCCCACCCCATTTCTCATTGGGGTGCTGGCACCCTGCCTGCCACAGCTGCTGGAGCTGCCCATCGAGGAGGTGGGTCAGATTATGTTTCATAATCATTGTCCAATTTGCTGTCTAAATAGACTGGTCTGTCTGTAGAGTGTTTTTAGTGCAATGTTTTGTCTTCATCTTCACTGCTATTGTGAATGAAGCCACAACAAGGGTTAGGGATGACTACTTTTCCATGTTCGGTATCGATACCACTGCCTTAAGTATCTGACGACTCAGAATACTGTCTTTTTCCTTCTCTTGAACAACTAATCTGTTATTAGTACATTTGTATGGATGCACTTTGCTTAACCTAGCCATCTAAAAAACATTCTAATCCCATGAAGGCAGACATACACAGCCCACAGCATGGCTGAGTTATACAATAGTAGTACTATTTATGAAAAAAACTTTTTCTCACAGAGAACTTTTAGCAGCATTTTTGATTGGTCAGCACCATTCAACATTCCAAATGAAATTTAAATAAACTGCACTCGGCTGTTTTGCTTTTGTGTTACTTGACCTTAAAATAACTCCACGCAGGGGACATGACGACAGCGCTGCTGTTTAGTTGAGCATTTATGTGATAAGCTATCCAGATATCTGGATATCCAATCCAGTGATTTTAACCAGTATCAGACCCATAGCTATACTGAATATTGAATCGGCCCTTCCCTAACACAGGTAGCTGTGGGCTACAACAAACAAACAAACAAACAAATAAATAAATAAAATAATGTCTTAAAATGAATTTCATTTACAGTCTTAATTTTTTTTTTACCCTGTCATAGGATTGATACAGTACCATCATAAATAACAAAAATGTTTGGGCCCTGGGGCTAATTTATTAAAGGCTGTATATTTGAGCTCTGATGTTACTTTTTTAAAGTGTTAAATCTATTACTAAAACCCTGATACCCATCCCTAGATTGGTATGTATTTGATTTTGCTATCCATGTTTGATATCTTTCATACTTTTGCAAGTATGTAAGTTGTGAATTTGGGATTAAATTGCACTCTTAGTGGTATTAAAAAGGTCTAAAAAGTCTTAAAGTTAACTTAGTAAACCCTGGAGGTAACCTGACAACCAGTCAGAGCTCCACCGCAGCATACTGTATGTAATAGCTTCCATTGTGTGCGAGTATTTGTGGAGAAACACCCTGAAGAGACTCACCTTACAGCTTTATAACCGTTGCGAAATCTCACCGTCTGTAACTGTCATTCTTTCCTCTCGCTGTCTTCCCAGGTGCTCATAGTGGATCTGTGTGCAGACAAGTTTGTCGTTCAGGTGTGTACACACAGCAGTGTATAGTGGGAATGATAGGTGTGGTCACAGTGGAAAGGATGGCTTTGCCCACACTTGTCCCTTGTTTGCATGGGGAATGTTTTGAGGGCGACGGAGAGAAAATTACGTTACACCCACAAGCCCTGCAGAGATTAGACTACAGAAGATGTTAAGCCCTGAGCTCAATCGTGTCATGACGCAAAAATGAAGGCTGATTCAGAGCTGTTTGTTCACTCTATTCAGTTCATTATAAACTTGTTGTTTTGGTTGTGTTTATATTATGTTTGTCTTAATTTGACATTTCATTTAGTGAGCTTAATCTTCAGGCATGGCCTCTTTCCTTATTAACAACAAGCTAATGGGATGAACAGTGTTTGATTTGCTACTCTAACATTAGCTGTCTACAGAGTTTTAATTTCAGTAATGCTGGTGGCTTCCTTTCTCAGCATGAAATACATCATCACCACCACTATGTTTACGTGCACACTATTTTTCTGCTACTATTCAGAATATGACAATATTCTCAATTTGATGCAGGTCATGTAAACAGCATATACCATCTGAATAATCTCATTTGGACATATTCTGAGTGTAGCATTTTCCAATGAAGAAATGCAAGATATGTCGGTATTATTCAGGTTTTCAGGCATTCTTTGGACATGTATACAGCACAGTCAGAATCTATGTCTAAACTGGGGTTTTTACTGCAGTTTGCAACACACAGCCTCTTGCCTGTCTGTACAAACTAGCCAACAGTTTGGAAGGCTGGGGTAGAGATACATTCACAAAGGAAAAACCCACATATCTGTTTGGAGGGAGAAACACAACTACTACTTTCATACATTATGAAAGATTTCTGGATATTCACAAATATCACAACGCTGACCTTTTCAAGGAGGGGGTTGACAGAATGAAAGAGGGAGGCTGCGTTCACACGGTTAAACAAGTCTGCTGCCGGAAATGTGGACTTCTCTTTTGTGCATGCATCTCTACCCCAGCTTTGCAAATTGTAGGCTGGTTGGTTTGTTTACAACGCACAGAGCTGATTGTAAGCTGACTGCAATTGAGTTGCACATTTTGACTGTGCTGTACACATGTCTAAAGAATGCTCCTGAAACCCGAATAATACCAGAATATCCCACGTCTTAATTGGAAAATGCTCCATTCAGAAGGCAGCCTGTAGCATAATACATTAGATATTAAGAATTATACCTTTTAGCAGCCAATAATGTGCTACTAAACATGCCCTGTATCAACTTTGGAATATTGTCGTATTCTGAATAATGGTGGAAAATTAGTGTGCATGTAAATGTAGTGACTGATGGAAAGGTTTGAAAGAAGGGCTGAAGAATCTTTGACATGCACAGTGTAGTCTGTCGGTATTTAAACAGGTGACACATTTTTCTCCTCTTTTGACTCTATAGTCCAGCACTTTGGATTTGAACTGAGTCGCTATCCAAATACTTATGAGACTGCCTCTAGTGCTTTGACATCGTGCCAGACAGATTAGATGTATGTTTGTAAATGGCATCATGTGACTGCTGTTGACCTTTCCCGTGATGTGTGACAGCTGGGCGATGAAGACTGCATCCTGCCCAGCAAACTGCAGGCGGCCCTGCTGCAGATCCTGGAGGAGCGAGAAGAGATCCTGAGCCAGGAGGATGGAGACCGAAGTGAAGGTTGGTATGACAGACATGACCAAATGTGCCAAATAACAAGATGCTGTATGTCAGCAGGTATTTCAGCGTCTCCAGTTGCTGATTATAAAGTTCTACAGGCAGTGTATCATCACCAGATGAAGGTCCTTTGTCTTCTTGTTTATATAGTGAGAAAAAAATATTGCACAACTGATGAGTGCTGCAGAGTCTTTAGTTTATTCTGTGTAGATCATGATCTGAAATACATCCATTTGTGCTCTACAATAAAGATGTTTCAATATTAAATCACTAAGTCATGTAAGCAAAAGCCTTTTAACATGTCAAAACAAATATGTTAGCTTTCATCTGTTCTGGAGTTATTGACCACTTTTTCTCAATCCAAAACATGTCTCGTCCAGGTCAGCAGGCTGACCTCAGCTCTCTGGTGTCGGAGGGTTTCGTGCGGTTCTTCGTCGAGCTGGTGGGCCACTATCCCTTTCACATGGTCGAGTCGTCCAGCGGGAGCAGGGAGCTCCAGCGCGACAGCTTCCGCAAATCTCACCCCTCCCGTGGAGTCCGCCAGTTCCTGCAGCTCTTCATGGACACGCAGATGTTCGCCGGCTTCATTCAGGACAAAGAGCTGCGCAAGGGAGGAGGAAGAGGTGAGTGTGTTGATGAAGCAGTGGAAAGAGTCATAAGGGATGTTTCTTAAAATTAATAAATACAGCTGGATTACACTGACAATTTTTCAACCTGATTAAACCATGGATTAACTTTATTAAATTATGTTGTACCAAACTTTGAATACAAAGATAGTTCAGCTACAGTTTTTTACAGTAATTTTACCATTTTTCCACTTTCCCAGAGTCTGGACTAATAAATGCTGTGGGACACACCTTTTTGATGTATTTGGTGTAGTCTGAAGTTGTAAAACAGCAATATTGGGCTATCTTGACTCAACTGTGAGTGTCTATGCGATTGGATAACAATCATGCTCACAAAAGACATCCAGGAATTGAGCAAAATTAAGCAAGTAAACTAAAGGGCAAAGTCAGGCTCACAGTCTCAGACTTTGAAAACCCCTGAGCTAATCTGTTTTTTCTGTTTCCATTACATGCAGTGATGAGTGCTGAAAAGGCAAAAAAAACAAACAAACTTGGAGATGCACAACAACTTCTTCACACTCTTACAGAAAGTTCTGACAGAATAGAACTACTTTTTACCATAAAATCAATAGAAGGAAAAATAAACAAGTCAATACTTGGATTAAACTTTTTTGTGAATCTTTGATACCTTGAGATAAGATTTCATTGCTGCCTAAGCTGTCCCTCCATTTAAATGTTCCCCAGTGTATACATACAGCAAAACTGAAAAGGGGGAAAGTATTCAATCTTTGGAAATAATAATGATGAAAATAATCATTGAAAAAGAAACAAGCTGTTTTAGTCTGCAAGTAAAATCAGTGCTGGAAGTTTGAAGAGTAGTGTGGATAAACCCACTGATGTGTGTAATTTAATCATATTAAATCAGACATGACCTAAATTAAATGAGCCACAGCATGCGCTGATCTAAAGCAGAACATTTGAGAATTCCAGAACAATAAACTATTTTGCATATGAAGAGAATGTAATGATGATAGTAATATTGTTTTATTTTTTAACCTAGGCCCTTTTTTATACATATTTTGGGATCTAAATGACTTATAGGTACAAAAAGTTTTGCAACTGGTTCAGCAGATCAGGCTCCAGTGTAATCCTCTGGGACAAATCTGCCAGTCAAAGTTAAGTCCAATAAAAGTGCATTTTTTTGCCAGTGACAGACTCAGGATAGGTGTCTACGTGTCTGACAAAGATGGACCTTTCTGTTAAGAGTAACATCTTTTTTGCTTCACCAGAAACAGATGTTGTATCGTTTGCTTCAAAGCCATCAGACCCCACTGACAAAAAGAGTAATTTTACCTCGCACAAATCAGGAGTTGCTGGTCTCTAACACAGCCTTGATCCATGAGTTTGTGATATTGTGCAACTATGGTGTTTTTAAAACGTGAAAAAGACCAAGGTCAGACAAGGGTAAGATTACTGTATTTCTTGTGGCTTTGGAGAGAGATAAAACTGCTGTTAACAATAAAGATGTTAAATGATCCTTTCGGTAATGTTTTCAGATACTTAGAATAACATTCTGAGCCTGTCAGTGGCAAATAAAAAGCACTTTCAGTGGATGTTCTTTGACAGGCGCTTTTGCTTCCAATGATCTACAGGACCAATGCCAAGACATTTTGTACCTACTGGTAATTTAGACCTCAGGTTAAAAAAAGATGAACCAAGTTGATATCTAATGCAGTACATATTCTGTCTTGATGGCTAAACATTTCCATCTTTTCAAGGTCTCTTTGAAATCCGAGTGGCTGAGTATCTGGATTCATACCCTGAGCCGGAGCCGAGTGGTGTGAACAGGTTTCTGAAAGGACTCGGTACGTGTTGCTCTGTCATCAGATATTCACTTTCAAAGGGTTTTTTTTTTTACCCCAACAGCTAATCTTTTTCTTTCTTCTTTAGGAAACAAGATGAAGCTCCTACAAATTAAGTGAAACAAGAACCAACACTTTGACTTTTAAATGAAAGACTTTGTGATTAAAAACACAACACTTGCTGCTGTTGGACCATCTGAGGAAATGAATGTGGACCAAGAGTCTTGATGTGAATGGGACAGTGAGGAGTTTGGACATGCGAGGACCCGGCTCATCTTACAGTGATGTATGCACGTAGGAGAGCAGTGCACTTCCTATTGGACGAAAACTGGAAAACGGTTTTTATATATATATTTTTTCTTGAATTGTTTTATGAAGCCTTGAGAACGAGACACAAAAATCATTCCAGCTACAATAACCTCAGTTATCAACCTCAACATGTGTGGTTGTAACTATCTTCTCTTTGATTTTGAATGGAAACATGTTTACTTGCAAGACCTTTACATTTAGATTCTGCTCTCTTAAACAATATGTGCATTTGACAGTAAATGCAACTTTAAATGCTACATTTCAATCTTTTAAGTTACTATACAACTGAAAATAATGTCTTTTGTTCTAACCTGATGCATGTTTTTATTATTTTTAATGTAAAATACCATTATCCATGTTTGCATTCCCTTCAGCACAAACTGTAAAAAAAAAAAAGCTTTTGTTTACTGTTTCTATTTGTTTGAATTTCAGATAAAGTAGAGGTTCATTTAACTCTGACAGAACATTTCAAAGTGTTTAGACTGCAGGTTAAACCTCATCAATCAAAATGAGTATTTACGTTTTGAGGAAATTGAGTCTTTTTTCTTCTCTCCTTAAATTTCTCCTTGTTAACTGGAGTTGTAAATATTGTTTTACATTTTGCACAATGTTCAGAACCAGTGTACAGTATTTGGAATATTTTTGTATTAAAGCATGTGTCCAGCATACTTTTTAAATAAATGGGTTCCCAAGGACAGTATTTAATGTGTAGCTATGACATTTATAATGCAAAACTGCATTAAAAACCGAGTTGTAGCACAACCCTGCTTAACTATAAAAACACTTGTGATTAAGCATTTGTTTTTTGGAAACCATATAGATGTGTATCTTATACTATTTTAAAAAAGTATCTGCTTTTAAAGAGAGGATATAGTTGTACCACTATAGTTCAATACTTTATCAATATTATGGTGTCCAAGAGGGTCTGGACCAATGGTAATTTAAGTCATTTTTTGTGTATTAAAGGAGTCCATAAATATATGAGTCTGACATAAAGGGATAGTTTGGATGTTTTGCAGTGGTTGTGTATGGGGAAGTTATCCATAGTTAGCATATTAGATGGCGGTCAGCATGTCCCCAGTATGCAGAAGCAGGCAGTGTACTGTATATTGTAGTGCTATGGAAAGGGTTAGCAGCAAAATGTATTGTAGCTACCTAAAAAGTCAATATCAGTTTAAGTGTACACTATATTTAGAATGTATCCACCACTTTACCTTGACATCAGACAGCCGTTTCAGGTGGAACATTTAAACTGCGATCTCTCTCTCTTCAAAGCCACCAGACTCCCTTGACAAAAACAGTAACGGTACCTTTCAGAACACAGGAGTTGCTGCCTCGATCGGTTAGTTTGTGTTACACCAAATTCACACAATAAACTTATGCATCAAAATTTGTGACTATCAAGGTACAATAAAGACACCGCGTTGCTATGAAAATGTGAAAACTATGTGATATAAACACACAGTGCAACAACAGAACTCCTGCTGTTTCTCCAAACTGTGGGCATGCAGACGCCATCTACTGTGGGTTACACACTGACTATGGATAAGTAGCTTATACGACCCCACTTTGAAAAATCTGAACTATCCCTTTAAAACAGTATTGAGGTGCCTATATGAACCCTTCATAATGCACTTTAACTGTCTTTAATGGGATTTTTGTACTGAAATGGGTTTAACTGTGGAAGATATCCTCTTAATTTTGACTCATTTGGAAGGCTGAAGCCTTTTATTAACTAGACAAAATTTAGAGTGCATGTTTTGCACAGGACTGTTGATCTTTCACACCTCCATTACCTACTATACATCAGGGGGGATCCCTTCACAGCCGAATGACGAGTAAGAATAATTACGGCAAGAAAAGTTCATGCGGCAAACTTGAAAAATTGTGAATTTGTGCTTTAAAAATGGCGCCCTGACTTCTGCATGCATTTAAAAAAAAACAATCAGAAATACAAGCTTGCTTTGTTCAGCAAGTTCACATGGAAATCATGTTTTGTTTAAATCCAACCAAATTGAAGAATTGCAGAATTATCAAGCATTTATTTTATTTTATTTTATTTTTTATCTTGGTGCCATCTTGCAGTTACTTTTAATAACTTTTACTTTGAATTCTCTTCACAGGATTCCTTCAGTTTTGCACAGTAGTGTTGCAACCTATTCTATCAGGGAAAAGCACTATATACTGTATACACTATTATAAACAATATTTCTTTTCCTTTGGTACTGGTTAAAAAGCTTAACTTGTGATGACACTTAATCCTTTTCCACTTTGGGAAACATTACTTTAAAAAATCCAGAACAGATGTATGATGGTCATTCATTCACACTCACCTCTTGAGCACAAACTTCTGACCTCTCACCTCACTCTTATCATGTCTGAATGGAACCTGGAAAAAAAAAACAAGTCACCTGATTAATTTAGCTTCAAAATAGAATCTGCACAGAGCTAATCCTCCAGAGGACTGGAGTATTTATTAAACGGCACACCCTAACGCAGCAGGGATCAAGAAGTCTGGCAGAACAGGTTCTTCTTAAAAAGGGAACTTTTAGTCTCTCAGGCGCAACTTCCTCTCTCTGGCTGCGCACAGCTTCCACTTCCTCTTCTGAGGAACTCCAAAACTACTCCAAAACATGGCCGGCCCTAAGCAAGATACTAACATTTGATTGGTGCACAGGAGCAAGCTCAGTGTTCTTCTGAACTGCTTAGTGCCTTTTAGGAGCATTCAAGCAATATCATACAGGTATTTCACCACTATGACCGCATGGGGGCACTGTCTCCACATGCTTACACCGACAGAAAAGGACCAGCAGAGTTCAGTTTTCAGTCCAGTGAACTGAAAGAACTTTTCTGTTTCAGTGCATCTCATATATAATACATTTATGTGTCATTACCCCCACATACAACAGAGGAAGTATCAGTTATATTAAGTAGTGGAAGTTAGTCGACAGGACTAATATCTGCTAAGAGGAGTCAAATTATTACTGTTATTAATTATTTATTTGTCGAGCTCAGGTTAAACGATAAATCTGGAGAATGTTGATTAATCCGCCGCAGAAAATAGTCCTAAACATATGCACTATTTTAATTTTGTTTGAGTAACATTTATTTAAAGAGAACAACTCCCAGATGTTTTAGGAAAATATTTTGCCTGTCACAAAATTGAACTATATTTATCTGTGGCAGTTTTTAAAAAATAAGATTTACAGCTGAGAGCTACAGACAGGCTGGACATGTTGGAAAATATTGATAGACACTGCTGGTTTAGGTATTTTCATGGGATTTGTGGACATCATTTAAAAAAAAAAAACGATATATCACCAGTCTGTCACAGGGGCCTGATGCAAATTTACACACATTTCTTATCTGCCAAGATATCCTCTTTAGAGACAAACTGTTTCATTTCACTTGCCTTGATGAATGAGTGTACTGTAGCCTACCATTAGGAGAGATTTGATAAATTATAGAAATCCTGCCGATAGACTTACAGCAGCTGAAATCAAGGCCAATAAATCAAAACAGGGTTGTGGAAAATGTATCTACAGAATAAAAATAAAAAATCTGGAACTGGACTACAATTTTAATATTGATCTTCTGTGTGACTTTTGCGTCTCTGCTGCTTACAAAATGTGACAGCTCACGTGTGTGTGGGAGAATGGTCTGTGGATTTGCTACACTATTACATTCACTGTGCCGACCAGGACTGATTGCAACAGTCTTACATATTATTCAACCTCGACAGGACCCCAAGGCTGTGACTTGTTTCTTAACATAAAAATCCGGAGAATTACTTTGTTTTTAGACCAACTCACACACACAGAGAGAGAGAGACAGATGCCACAGTCAGTGACAAACATCTGGACATCTGGACGGATAGTTCTGTTCCAACTCTCAGGACCAGCATCTGTAGAATATTCTGAGAGTGAAGGCCATATTGATTTTAGTTTCTGTACATGTATGTACACAGTTAAGAAGGAACAAGGCCAAGAATAGATTTGTATATGAAAGCCAACCAATGCAAGAGCCGAAGGACACAGAGATGGCCATTTAGCAGTGGCATACAGACAATCAATGATGTATGCGATTCCTACAGCCAGTAATAAAACACAAAGCACAATAGTACACAGTGTCCAGCTTCTTTAGGCACTGGTCAGGTGCATTCATAAAGAGCAGATCACCATAATCAAATAAAGGTTAAAAAAAAAAAAAGAGTTGCGGTTGTTTCAAATGTTTCCTTGCATGGAGAGAGAAATTAGATTTGTTAAAAGAAACCTAATTTCAGTTTCAGCTTGGAAACAAGGTTTTCAGTGTGTGATTTGACTGACAAGTTCTGATTAATGATTATTTATCTCAATTTCAACCCCTTCAGTAGTTGAGCTCTTAAGAGGATTAGACGTTAACTCTTTGCCATTTAAAAAAAAACATGATTACTAATTTAAAAAAAAAAAAACATATATTTTTGTCTTTAATGATTTTGATTCAAAAAGTTAATTATGCATGCAGCCAAAAAACATTAGAGATTTTCCCAGTTGTACCTTTCAACACATTCTGATGCGCCTCAATGTAGAGTGGAAAGATCAAGTGAGGGTGAAAACTTGAAATGGAGCGCTTCTGAAATTTAACATGTAAATGTATTTAATGTCAGTGTCACCAAGATAAAAGAAAATGTATCAGTGGTGGAAAGAGTACTGAAAACCTGTACTCGCATACAAGTACTGCTATATTACTAAAATATTAATCAATTACAAGTAAAAGTACTGATGTCTATGCAATGTCCAGAATATTGATTAAATATTAATGAATACATTTTTAATTGGTTAAATTCTCAATGGTGATTAATTAATTAATTATTAATCATTAACATCCTTATTCCAAACCTGTGCTGCTGCAGTGTTTAGTTTGTTTATATTAGTCCATATTTCCTGGTTTTCATTGGCTTGTTTGCAATCAGATCACCTTCTTGGCCACAGAAATGCAGATGAAAGGTTTGGATATTAATTCAAATTATACTCAGTTACTCAATTGTGATTTTAAAAGTAACTAAGTACAAGTAAAAGTATTTGAAAATCTAAATAAAAAGTCATAAAAGATCAAATATCAGGGGGGAAAAAAACTTAATCACAATAACTTGAGTATTTGTAATTAGTTACTTCCACCCTTGATCAGGATTCCAAATGACCGAAGGGGGGTGGGAGTGGGTGGACGGGGGTCTGCTGCAAATACTGAGGCCATTTTTTGATCCCAGCCCGTCTACTGGATACAGTACAGCTGCTGTACTAATACAAGCAGTATTAGTAAACTACAGCTGATGCCAAGTCTCCTGCTGTTTCTGTTACTATCAATACAACTTACTGTCCCTGGTTCCACTGTTACTGCTACATCTATGCTACACCTTCCACACTGCTTATTTCTGGCCTGGTGATGATTATTCCTCAGGCAAGAACCCGCCGACTGTTCTCACCTCACACTGCAGGACTAAAGAGGACTGAACACTTGCTGGTAGAGCTTCTGTGAAACGACAGCTTTACTACATCAGTATCTTCTTTTAAATCACTTTTGAAGACCTTATTTTTAAATGAAAAAGCTTTCTTATAATTGTTTCTTTCAATTTTAATTCTTATTGAGTCGCACTGTACTACACAATCTTGATGCACTCAAGTCTTACACTGTTTTACAGAATTCGAGTTTTTCTTTTACTTTTATTTCAGAAATTGGTTTTATATTTTATCCTTGTTTTTTTTAATTTTGTATTTAAGCATTTGTTGCTTTTATGTTTCATACCTGCCCATTTCATTCATACATTACTGTTTACTTTAAGTAACTAAGTACACTGCCGCGGTACTGTGCACAATTTTAAGGTACTTCACTTGGGTATACCCATTTTATGTTGAGGAAAACACTGTACTTTTTACTGCACTACATTTACCTCATTGTTAAGTTATTGGTTACGTTACAGGTTAAAAATTTTACACAACTAACATGACTTACATACACACCACAGAGGTTAAACTTTTCACTCTTATAAATCAACAAAGTGTTAAAACAACTTTGTTCTTTGTCTTCTTTCCTACCCAGTCATCTCATGACCTCTCCCATTAGGAACGAGCTTGGCAACTACTGGACTAAACTACCTAACTGCAAACAAAGTAGTTAAAACTGGCTCCACCTCAACTAGCTGCAGCAGTAAAATGCTACATATAATTTACACCATTGCATCAGTATGAACAGTGTAAATGTCTGGTAATGTCAGATATAATGATATACCAGTCATAGGTGCCATGATAAGAACTATTACCTTTGATATATTTACCTGATCATTTCTTTAGCACTTTTAATTTGAATGCAGAACTTTATGTTAATGGAGTATGTTAATACTATTGTTTTACTTAAGTAAAGGATCTCATTACTTCTTCCACCACTGATTATTCATACTTGTGTTTCATCCCAGTTGAACTGCTGTCAATCCAGTTCTGTTTTCCTCAGTCAGATATCAGTTTTTGTCACCTGCAGGTGAACCAGTGTTGCTGCTTGGCCTTTCAGCAGCTTCACTCAAAGACCTCACAGCCTTCTGAAAGAATAATTTGAAAGGATGCTGGTATAAGGACACTGTTAAGACCTTCATAATAAAAGAGTTCTTGAGAGGAAAATACAATTCATTCATCCGTTTTCTGTCCCCCGTGTACTGAACTCATGTTTTTTCTTGTACGGTCGAGCAAAACAAACAGCCAAAAGTCATTAATAAATAAGGTGAACTATCTAAATGTGATAAAAAACGTACATTAACTGAAGCTAAATTCAAACAATTAATAACAAATCACCAATACAGAGGGAAAACTCACAGCGTCAGTGGTGCATGAAGGAGCTGAGACTGGAGACACATTAACTTGAACTCACCTGGAGTCACTCAACCTAATCAGGGGAGTCATGCAGGGTATGAATTGTCTCTTGGTCCTCTGGGGGCAGCGTTCCCCGGGCAGCTCCACAGAAGGAATTCACAACAGAGCTCTGCATGAACAGATACCAAACTACAGTACACTTCAACACAGAACAGTTCAGTGTATCAGCAGGCCACTTCTGATCCGCAGGGCCTGATGGTTTGATCTCACTGCGGGTTTAAAGTCAGTCACAGAGGGCTCGGAGGTTTTTATCTGAACAACATACCAGCCCTGTTCTTTTTTGTTAAGAAGGTGTTAGGAATTTAAAAAACATTATTTTTAACATTAGCAAAAGTACAGGGGGAAAAAAATGTGTAGCTTTATAATCAGAAGTAGTTTGTTGTTTTAATAAACACAATGTTGCATTCAACATCTTTTTTCATTCAGTTTGACTGTCATGAGTTAACTCTGCTTTAACAACCTGAGTTAAAACTGTTTAAACAGACAGATCCAATGAACGGGCTAATTAGCCTACTAATAAAATAATGGTCCTCCAATAAACAAATTAAAAAAGCCATAAACTTAGAACGTCAGCAGGTTATTTAAATAAAATCACAGTGATATACTTTAAATGATCAAAGGGCCATAAAAAGGTCAATGATTTCCAGACATGCAATAGTGCCAGGCTGTACTTACGGAGCAGACAGAGGCAGCAGTAGCAGGATAATTATAATATGGATAATTTCTGACTTTCAGGCAAAATGTAAAAGTGTTTGGAGTGAGAAATGTGGACAGATGAGATGAAGATTGTGTACAAACTTGTTCAGTCTTCCATAAGTTTAATTCTCTTCTGTATCCAGTCTTTAGTTAAACATTATGTCATGTTGTTTAAATGCTTTTCATGCATTTGTGTCTATTTTAGTGATATCTACGACACACTTGACCGACTTCTAAATGAGCCTGTAAGGCTGGATTACTGCGCAGTATAACCTTATTGACCGGCCTCACACATTCCTCCCACTGTCTGTGCACTGTGCACTCTGTGTACCCTGTTGCTTTACTCATCAGGTTCAGCGCATGGGCTGACTGCATCCAACCAGCACACTGTGTCCTGTAGCTGCAGTG
The DNA here is from genome assembly GCA_027495735.1 of Lutjanus campechanus. Lineage (NCBI taxonomy): Eukaryota > Metazoa > Chordata > Actinopteri > Lutjaniformes > Lutjanidae > Lutjanus > Lutjanus campechanus. Next base: position 55,021 of record JAJHUR010084482.1, read on the forward strand.
CTACCCTGCCTCTGGACTGTTTTTTCAGGCAGTATCAATAAATAAATCAATCAGACTTTATTTGTGTAGTGCTTTTCATACACACAGTGCTTCACACAATAAAAATATAACACCCCCACATACCCAAAGCAATGACTTTATTCAATTAAATTAAGCACTAAGAACAGCACAGTAGGAACAGTATGAACAATAACTGAAATAATAAAGATATTTTGACCAGACGGGGTCTAATTGCAAGAGGCACCCCAGGGCCTTCATCATATCAGTTTATGCTGAGCTTTTAGTGGTGCAAATCTCATACAAATTTGAAATTAATCAAATGACCACAAGCTAATTAACACCTGAACTTGAGGCCTTCAGGGTCCCCCAGGCTACGGGGCCCCGGGGCAGTTTCCTCACTTTGGTCAGTTGGAAATTCAGACTTTGGTGGTGATATTTATCTCCATGTCTCTTTTCCACAGTTACTGTTCAAAAAATAGGATCAGTTCACAATTTCCAGTTCGTGTTCAAACAATACTCACATGCCCGTACAGTACGTACACTTGAGCAGTTTATAATCTCTATAATATTTTCTTCTCTTTGTACTGGCTGCTCATCGCAAAAATGCTTTCTGAACTTTAGTCAAAGCCAATATCAGCAGTCTGACTTCACTAAATCAACTGGGTATTTTCCACTTTTCTTGATTAACAAAGGTGCATCTTTCCTGTGTTTACTTGTAGAGCAAAATAACATAACAAGAGCAAATTTATTACTAAAAACGCTTTAAAAAGAACTTTATAATAAACAAGGACCGTGGACGTTGTCCCCTATCTACAGTAACTTGGATTTACATTAACAGGATGTATCTTTACAGCCAGTATGAGCAGGAGAAATTGTTACAGCGACAGATTTCATGTCTAGAAATACTCTTCTCAGTATCAATGCTACAACATCAGTGGTAGAACATTTAATTCTTCTTGGTTCAACCAAAAATCCACAAGACATTTCTAAAGTGTCTTAGAGCAGACTTATGTTGGGGTTGCCCAACCCTACATGGCAAAATTAACTTGGTGTAAACATCAGTGCATCAATGAGGATGACTGGGGTGTGATATGAGATCATGCTAAGAAGATATAAGTGTGTAAGTGTGCCAGATTGTTTGCAAATCTCTCTCAACAAAAGATACACAATGTTCAAAGTTCAAGCATTTTGGACAGATAGCAAGATACAGAAAAAACATTTGGTGTGGTTTTAGATATGAACCCTCTTTTTTTGCTCCCGAGTCATTCGAGTCAAGATGACATTGCTGGTGCCACTTCTGGCAGACTGTCCTGTATCTTTGCATAAAACTGCAAGGAAGATTATATTTATGTGATGGATAAATGACGAACTTCCTACTAAATCAGACTAGAACAAGATATTCATGGAGTGTTCTGCTCTTGAATACTTAACCTGTCTGCTCCGCTCTTCAAAAGGACAGTTCATGGAGATATGGAGTCTATACCTCCATTTTTTAAATTATTCTACAGTGGCTTCAACACATGAAAGCATTCTCCTTGACTAATTATGGACCCCCCATCCCCCCACCACCCCCTTTATACCTTGTTTATAAGGCTGTAATTGTCATCTGAGCTTTTATTATTATATCTTGGGTTTTATTTTATTATTTTTTGTGATCAGTTATTTATTGATGTAATGAAAAACAAAATTGTAGATCACCGAGCACAAATAAAATCCCCATCTGGGAACAATAGCTAAGCATCAGGGATGAAAAAATAAATGAAAATAAAATAAACAGCTGAATTAGAGAGGCGGGGGGACAAGCAGGAGCATGGTGAAAAAATAAAAGGAATAATATAAGGGCTGGAAGAATGTTTAGAAAAAAACTACAAAAGGGTAACTTGCCCAACACTGGTCTTCAGTAATAAGACCCACAGAAATAATGTTACAAACACAATGTTTTTAAATCTAATATCTATCTAAATTTAAAGTGGAATGATTAAAAGGCTAGATTAAGGGCTGGAATTAGTTAAACCCCTTTATAATCTCAATAGCAACTGGTCACAGTATGAACACTGATTCTGGCAGTGGACCTCTCAAGGAAACAGGCATCTGAAAAAAAGAGTGAGCTGAGTGCTCTTCATGATTATGGTCGGTTCAAACCAATTCTTAATGATAGTTTTCTTAGCTGCAGTTGAGGCAGTTTACATAATCCTTTTCTCTTGAAATGTTAAACAGGATGTTGGGATTGTAACCAAAAAGATAAAGAGCAGGACAGCTTGGAAGTTGTTTGTTTTTTTAAATCGATGATACTACCAACAATCATATTTATATAATCCCAAAAAGTTTTGATCATAGGAGCAAAGCCAGCACAGATGTAAGCAGTCTCCCCTAACTGATCCTGGAAATTTAGTGCATAGGTTTATTTTTTTGTTTGTTTGTTTGTTTGTTTTTAAATGTTTTTTTCTTTTCTTTTATTTTCTTTCTTTTTTTTTTGTTCTGCTGGGGCGCCCCAGCAGCTCACACAGTAGAGTGTGCGCCCACACACATGATGACTGAGTCCTCACCACAGAGGCCCCGGTTTTATTCAGTCTGTGGCCCTTTGCTGCACGTCATCTGCTCCCTCACCCCACCTTCCTGTCACACACTCTGTCAATAAAAGGCAAGAAGGCCCCCAAAAATAGAAAAAACAAGAACACCTATGCATTGTACTGTTGAGGTTTTTTTTTTCTTTCCATTACATTTCCTCTATCGTGCTGATTAGGGTCTTTGATATTTTTCAGGCCATGGATGGTGGTTGGTTGTAGCATGGCTAATCTCTGTTAGCCTAGCCCTCTGCACTTTTGCCAGTGGTTGGCATGTCAGAGTCTCGTGCTTGTGAAGTTATGAAATAATGTATTGTGGCTGACAGAAGGGTCTGTACACTTCATATACTAATACAGCTAACTGACCAATATGTTTCAATAATACTAGTACAACTCAATCATAGTGATTTAGCAGGTCAGCTCGCTCACATGAAGCCACAAGAATTCATGTGCAGCCTGTCAGTGTTATATAAATCAAATGTTTGTTATGAATTATATTTGCTAATAATGTATCAGATTCATGTTAATGTGTGTTTTCAAGCCATTTTCAATTAAAAAAACAAAAATTTGGCTGCTCTCCAGCAGTAACTCTGAGGACGGCTTAGAGCTCGAGGACCCCCTGTTGAAGACCCCTGCTGCTGCTATTGTGCTGAGCTCTTTGTTATTGCTGTATGTTTACAAAAGAAAAAAATAAAATAAATCACTTGAGAGAAAAAATGTGCACCCATCCTTTAACATTTATGTTTTTTTTGTCTGTCAAAACAACTGGCATCATATCCTGGTAAACAGAAACGTAAGCAGCAGTGTGTGTGTGTGTGTGTGTGTGTGTGTGTGACGGGAAGTGTGTGTGTGACAACAGGTGTTTTTTACAACCTGTCATCTTTTTCCAAGAGTCATTTTGCCTGGATGCAATTATGCATAAAATATCAGCAGCATGAATATAACCATAAAAGCCACATGTTGTCAGTGAAGGTCAGCGCTTTTGGAAAATGATAAACAGAAATATTGCTTCAGTTCAAACTCGGGATATTTGTTATATGGAAAGTTATTCTGAGGACTGTGATAACCTTTTACAAAGCTGAGGTTTTTAACTGTCTTGAACTCTCCCGGGGAAAGCCATGAATATCCTTTGTAGACTGGAAAACATTTGTTTTTTTCTAACGATAAGGATCACGTGACCCTGATAAGGAGGATTCTGAATAACAGGTGGATATATTTCCGTCTTCCTGAAAACATGACGTGGCAAGAAAACACAGAGAGGGCTCCAGTGAGAGGGACAAAGATTATTTGAAGAAAAACGTGACTCTTTAGCTGCTGGGCCATAAAGATAAGTGAATGACCAGAGCTGGCTTACAGTAAACTGTAAACAGGGCCCTCATAAACCTGTAAATTAATTCCTTGTGTTTAGCTGCTTTGTTTTGAAGTCTGTTTGAACCTCATCTGTCCTCTGTTGTCAAAGAAAAAGGGCCGATAATGTGCAATCTAATGTGTTTGAAGTACAATTTATTAGCATTGTGATTTATTACAGTCTGAATCTCACATGGAGAGGCTCAGATTTGTGGTCTTTGTGGAAAAATCACAGAATCTGTTGTGTTTGTAGGCCTTATTTTTTATATTTTAGTTAAAATATCCTATTTATCACAAACCTAGACTCCCCGTGTTTGTTCTACTAACATACATTCTAGCGTCCGTATCTCACCCCGAGCATTTATTGGCTGTGGGCTTTTTATTGAAGTTCGCCAGTGGCCTCCTCCCACCTCACTTTGTTGACAGTGAAGTGAGGTTGCAGACAGAGAGTGGAGACATGCTGCATGTATGCTGCATGGTGTTTGGGAAACGGGAGAAGTTAGTCTTCAAGGCTGTCTGGCAGTTTCAAAATTCGCACACAGACTCCCTGCCAGAAGTTTGCAATGCATTCGGAAACCCCCCCCCCAAAAAAAACTGACATAGTGCTGTTGGTGGTGGTTGTGATGGGTGCTGGAAGGTGGAGAAACACCTTGTTTCACTCTGTGTTTCTCCCCTGGTCACCCATGCACCCCTGCAGAGGCTCTATGCCCACTGACTGCCAGTGAGAAAAAAACTGAAAAGGTTCTCAAAACAATATATTATTATTACTGTAACTTACAGTTGAGCCCGTTGTGGGTTTTTGATTGTTGTTGTTATTGTTGTTTTTATCTGTAACAATATACGATAGGATTACATGATATGATAGATAAAAGATGATAAAGTGCCCCTCCAATGGAAAAAAATCATGATGCCGTGCCAGGTAGGCTGCCCTTCATGCTAAAAAAAAAGAATTGGCCTCCACATGTCTCTGAATGGTTAAATAGTTAATCCCTGTGTGTTTTTATTACAGAGGTGTATTTGTTGTTCTGCTGTAAGTCATGTGATTAAACTATTTTAATCAAAACCAGGGACTGGACCTGTGTCACCACAAATGCATATTTAAATGCAAGGTGGTTCCCTTTTTATTTTTTTCGCCCCTGCCCTTCAGACAGCCACTGCCTCCCAATAAAAGCCAAGTTTAGGGCTTCATGGTGACCTAGAGGTCAAAGACCCAGACCACAAAACAGCAACATCTAGTTCAATTCCAGTTGAGGGTCTTTGCTGCATGTCATTCAACTCTCTCTACTCTCTTATTTCCACACAAATTGTCTACTCCCTTACTGTATTAAAATGCCTAAAACATAGGGTGCAAAAATGTGTAAAACGTTTGCCCTCAGGCTGATGCTGGAGAAAAAGTCAAAGCACAGCTAAAATCTTAAGGAGGAATCATCAGAGCAAAGTTCATAAATGGCAGACTAATAATTTTCAACTTATTGTGCAAGAAGTTGATGAGATAGCTGGAAAAACGCTCATAGAGTGACAAAAATGGACAGAGTTCATTCTCTAGTGAACATAAAGTAGATGTACTCAGTAAGTATTCACAACAATCTCATCTGATTTTGATATTTCTGCTGTATAGTGTAGTGTAGTGGAAGTTGTAGTGACACAAGACCTCTGAAACAATCACAGACACATTCTTTACTCATGCAGAAGAAAAATAAAACTCTGGTAAAGGTACTGATTTAGTCAAAATGTTGGGAGTAAAAGTAAAAGGTTATCAGAGAAATTAATTCTCAACTAAAGTACAGAAGCCTGAAAACTCTACTTGAGTACAGCAACAAAGTGTTTGTATTTAGTCACTGTCCACCTCTGTAAACAATATTTTGTGTATTCCCTCCTGTAGGTTGGAAACACCCAAGATAAGTTAAGACTAAGATAAGATAAGACAGACTTTACTGTTGTGAAAAAAAATTGTTGGATACATGCAGTATGTGCTGTTAAAGTCTGTGCAAAGCCATGATAAATATGTGTTTTGAGCTTATTACAGTGCACCACACAAGTATATACAATTATTTCTCAAAATCATGAAAAAATTAGCAGTGTTCTCTGCTCTGAAAAGCTGGGGGCGTGTGTACACTCCACTGTTTTAAGTGTCAAACACCACTACAGCTAACACTTGAAAGATGGACGCTCCATCTGGCAGCTTTACTGGACTTATACTGACATGTTTGAACCACCAGAGCCAGAGGACGGAGACCTACCAACTCATTTAACAATCAGTTTGTTCCTCTCAATCAGCAACTGGATGTGGTTGTTTTTTCAGCCTCCTGAACAATACCATGTTACCACCATTTTAGTTTAGCATGTTAGCATGCTAACATTTGCTATTTAGAACTTAACATAAAGTATAGGATTTGTCCTCATGGAGTGAAGAATATCTGTGCCAAATTTCATGGAAATGTATCCAATTTTTTACTTGCACAATGCAGCGTCTGTTTTACAAGCTGGATAATGTACAACTGTACAATAATTTTACCTTCACCTTTTTGCGTCAAACCTTAGTGATTTTCATCCTTATGTTAGTAACTTCATTATAGCACCAACATTGCAACGCAGCCTGATTTCCACAGCTTTGCTAACAGTCACTATGAGACTGAAGTGACTGATGTACACTGTTTTGCAAAAGCAGTCAGTAAAAACTCCAACCTCATTGCTGGGTGAGGGGTTTAAAATGTATATATCCAAGTCACGTTTACATAACTGAGACATTCACCAACATTGTTCCATCAAACTGGACCTTATTTCCCATATTTTTGTGTCAGTAGGGGACAACCTACGTTTATTAGCTTGGTGCAGTATTGCGCGAGACTGTGTAACAGGCTGCAATGTAAGCTTAATCCTTATTGCTTCAGACAAGCGGCAATTGTGTGTGTGAAAATATGCTGGTTGTATGGGCTGTTCCTCCATGCTGCTTCTCGGATGTCTGACCCGAGTTGGTGATTGTTGGAACATTTGAAATGTGAGACAAGACGTTTGATGAGTTTTATTTTGTTCCTGTCAAGTATGAATGAAGATGATGATGCTAGCTAGCTAGCTAATGGTTGTCTAAAAAACTGAGGTGATAATCAAAATGCTTAAAAAACGGTATAACGGAAAACGCAATGGTGTCAACAGGAAATAGAAAGGCGTGAAGCTCATAAAACACATACATCACACTAGTAAAGAATTGGATAAATTTCCATGAAATTTGGCACAGATATGCTTTGCTTCCAGAAGATAAACCCTAAACGCTGACAGGTCATAAACACACATGCAGCTTGGAAATACGACGATATACGACACACTGCATCGTGCAGGTAGAGAATAGTTGCTGAGACATTTCACTCAGACCAGACATGATAGTGCTAGATGAACAGTCAGAGGATCACCAAAGTCATAAAACTACAATGACTGATAATACTAATAATCATCATCATTAGAATCAGCAGTACCATTAAATGCATGTGCACTTGCTGAGAATAAAAAATGTGCCCTGATCATCTCAGATTATTGTTGCCCCAGACAGCTAGAAAGATACTGATCAGTTTTTGAAAATGTGATCAAAAAAACATGAGATCAGAGGTTGCCAACAGTAACAAAATACCAACTGAATATTACAATGAAGTAAAGGTCAATATCTCAAGCCAACACACGTCCTACAGCTCATTCCAACAAGCCGCCGCAGACGTAACATTGTATGTTTTACAATGAGAACAGGATTTGCCCTTGGTGGATTGGCGGCAGAGGTTGAAAATATTTGCCATATCATTGTTGTCTAGTGTTGTCGGAAATGTGGCCGAGTGGAGAGACAGTCAACACTGTGTCATTTTACAGCCTGCCTAGACACACCGCTTCCCTGCTCACGTGTACCCCTCCCCAACCTCAGCAGCAGCAGCTTCACCCAACCCTCCATCCCATGGGATAACTTACCGTAGCTTATTACTCTCACCCAGCCACCCACTAAATCTTTGACATATTTATTATAACGCCAAGTTCATGGATTCCAGGAAGGGAAATAAAATGGCCTTTGATTGTATACCTTCCCCTTCCTCAAAGCTCCCACAACTCAACGCCCAATAAATTACTTTGCTGATATGATACGGCAGTATTTGTGTTTGGGTTACTAAATAACCGAGTCAGTTAGGCAGCTGTTATTGCACAGACATGCTATTGCTAATGGCCCAGAGCCATCAGTCATTACCATAAAATAAAATGAGTAATCAAATAAAAAGTCTAACACATCCTTCAAGTCATGTTAATGAGCAGGAGCCCTTTTTGGGATTTACATTTGTTGTTTTTATGTTTATTTCCTGAATTAAATATTAACTAACAAATGTTTATAAAAGTCTTTGAAATGCAAATGTTATTTTCTGCTTAATGGTGATCTCATCATCTACGACCAAACATCATTTTTGTCATTACAAAACACTTGGCCTGGTGTACACTCTAAAAATAAACAGTTTGTTTTAACTTAAAGTTAGAGTTCGGGCTGCCTTAAAATTTTAAGTTGACTGAATTTGAAAAGACAAGTTGAGGTAGTTGTTTCTAGTCAAATAAACTTGAAATTATTTCAGTTGCACTTAAGACAATATGTTCAGTAATCTTAAGATATTAAGTTGAACCAACAACTCTTCAGTCACAGACAAACTACTTTGTTCCAGCATTGGCACAAAGAGAATATGTGAAACTGTTGGCAGTGAATTTATTACATTTCAAGTGTAAGGAGGTAGGGACTGAATTCAGTACTAACCTTCATGGTTCAGTGTTTTAATTATTGCCAAAAAAAAGTAACCATGACCTATCTTGAAGTGTATTAGAGACACACAGCAAGCTTTTGTCATACATGTTTTATTCTAACTCAAAAATGAAAGATCTCTGGAGAGTTTTAACTCCCAAACAATGCATGCTGGGAAGTCTGCTAATATACTGATCGTGATTCTTTAGAAACTTTAATGAGTTGATTGAACTCTACAGTACATTGATTCAATTCAGAAGAAGAAAAGGAAAAAAGCGATCCACGCACCAAAAGAGCTCCCGTATTCAATTTTTTTATTTAGCGTAACTTTTCGAGCTTGATGCTCTACTTCAGACTGCTAATCATTAGAGCAGAGTCGCCATCTCAAATACCCATAATGCAAAGATTACACCACATGGTACATTTCCAATAGCAAGAGTATAATTCTGCCATTTGAACAAAGATAAAATACTTAGTGATATATGCGATCATGTATAGAAGAAAAAAAATATATATATACAGTATATATATATATATATATATATAATATGTAGACAAATATATAATATGTAGAAAAATATATAGAGACATATACAGACACTCTATATATTTTTCTACATATTATATATCTATATATATTTTTTTTTCTTCTATACATGTAAATGTGTAAACATCACGCTAAAGAAAAAATTGCATACAGGAGCTCTTTTGGTGTGCGGATCGCTTTTTTCCTTTTCATGCTTTTGATACTTTGTGATCCCTGCCCAGTGGGCCTCGGGGATGTGTGTGTCCTATTTTTATCATACTTCTGTCAACTCAGAAGAAGAACACATGTTAATAAGTTCTGACACGTTCTGAAAATAAATACTAGAAATTTAAAAGTTTAATTAACTTCCTTTTACTTTAAGTTAATGAGAGAAAAAAATAGTTGACTCCACTAAACTTCTGTATGATTGTTTATAGTGTACACTGTAAAAAAAAAAAAAAAAAAA